>WNGS01005927.1:119700-139635 GCA_020271785.1 Procambarus virginalis
GAGGTGTGTGTGGCAACACTGACCGTGGTAGTGGAGGTGTGTGTGTGGCAACACTGACTGTGGTAGTGTAGGTGTGTGTGGCAACACTGACCGTGGTAGTGTAGGTGTGTGTGTGTGGCAACACTGACCGTGGTAGTGGAGTGTGTGTGGCAACACTGACCGTGGTAGTGGAGGTGTGTGTGGCAACACTGACCGTGGTAGTGGAGGTGTGTGTGGCAACACTGACCGTGGTAGTGGAGGTGTGTGTGGCAACACTGACCGTGGTAGTGTAGGTGTGTGTGGCAACACTGACCGTGGTAGTGTAGGTGTGTGTTGGCAACACTGACCGTGGTAGTGGAGGTGTGTGTGGCAACACTGACCGTGGTAGTGTAGGTGTGTGTGGCAACACTGACCGTGGTAGTGTAGGTGTGTGTGGCAACACTGACCGTGGTAGTGGAGGTGTGTGTGGCAACACTGACCGTGGTAGTGGAGGGTGTGTGGCAACACTGACCGTGGTAGTGGAGGTGTGTGTGGCAACACTGACCGTGGTAGTGGAGGTGTGTGTGGCAACACTGACCGTGGTAGTGTAGGTGTGTGTGGCAACACTGACCGTGGTAGTGTAGGTGTGTGTGGCAACACTGACCGTGGTAGTGGAGGTGTGTGTGGCAACACTGACCGTGGTAGTGTAGGTGTGTGTGGCAACACTGACCGTGGTAGTGTAGGTGTGTGTGGCAACACTGACCGTGGTAGTGTAGGTGTGTGTGGCAACACTGACCGTGGTAGTGTAGGTGTGTGTGGCAACACTGACCGTGGTAGTGTAGGTGTGTGTGGCAACACTGACCGTGGTAGTGTAGGTGTGTGTGGCAACACTGACCGTGGTAGTGTAGGTGTGTGTGGCAACACTGACCGTGGTAGTGTAGGTGTGTGTGGCAACACTGACCGTGGTAGTGTAGGTGTGTGTGGCAACACTGACCGTGGTAGTGGAGGTGTGTGTGGCAACACTGACCGTGGTAGTGTAGGTGTGTGTGGCAACACTGACCGTGGTAGTGTAGGTGTGTGTGGCAACACTGACCGTGGTAGTGGAGGTGTGTGGCAACACTGACCGTGGTAGTGTAGGTGTGTGTGGCAACACTGACCGTGGTAGTGTAGGTGTGTGTGGCAACACTGACCGTGGTAGTGTAGGTGTGTGTGGCAACACTGACCGTGGTAGTGGAGGGTGTGTGGCAACACTGACCGTGGTAGTGTAGGTGTGTGTGGCAACACTGACCGTGGTAGTGGAGGTGTGTGTGGCAACACTGACCGTGGTAGTGTAGGTGTGTGTGGCAACACTGACCGTGGTAGTGGAGGTGTGTGTGGCAACACTGACCGTGGTAGTGTAGGTGTGTGTGGCAACACTGACCGTGGTAGTGTAGGTGTGTGTGGCAACACTGACCGTGGTAGTGTAGGTGTGTGTGGCAACACTGACCGTGGTAGTGTAGGTGTGTGTGGCAACACTGACCGTGGTAGTGTAGGTGTGTGTGGCAACACTGACCGTGGTAGTGTAGGTGTGTGTGGCAACACTGACCGTGGTAGTGGAGGTGTGTGTGGCAACACTGACCGTGGTAGTGTAGGTGTGTGTGGCAACACTGACCGTGGTAGTGTAGGTGTGTGTGGCAACACTGACCGTGGTAGTGTAGGTGTGTGTGGCAACACTGACCGTGGTAGTGGAGGTGTGTGTGGCAACACTGACCGTGGTAGTGTAGGTGTGTGTGGCAACACTGACCGTGGTAGTGTAGGTGTGTGTGGCAACACTGACCGTGGTAGTGTAGGTGTGTGTGGCAACACTGACCGTGGTAGTGTAGGTGTGTGTGGCAACACTGACCGTGGTAGTGTAGGTGTGTGTGGCAACACTGACCGTGGTAGTGGAGGTGTGTGTGGCAACACTGACCGTGGTAGTGGAGGTGTGTGTGGCAACACTGACCGTGGTAGTGGAGGTGTGTGTGGCAACACTGACCGTGGTAGTGGAGGTGTGTGTGGCAACACTGACCGTGGTAGTGGAGGTGTGTGTGGCAACACTGACCGTGGTAGTGGAGGTGTGTGTGGCAACACTGACCGTGGTAGTGGAGGTGTGTGTGGCAACACTGACCGTGGTAGTGTAGGTGTGTGTGGCAACACTGACCGTGGTAGTGGAGGTGTGTGTGGCAACACTGACCGTGGTAGTGTAGGTGTGTGTGGCAACACTGACCGTGGTAGTGTAGGTGTGTGTGGCAACACTGACCGTGGTAGTGTAGGTGTGTGTGGCAACACTGACCGTGGTAGTGTAGGTGTGTGTGGCAACACTGACCGTGGTAGTGTAGGTGTGTGTGGCAACACTGACCGTGGTAGTGTAGGTGTGTGTGTGGCAACACTGACCGTGGTAGTGGAGGTGTGTGTGGCAACACTGACCGTGGTAGTGTAGGTGTGTGTGGCAACACTGACCGTGGTAGTGTAGGTGTGTGTGGCAACACTGACCGTGGTAGTGGAGGTGTGTGTGGCAACACTGACCGTGGTAGTGGAGGTGTGTGTGGCAACATTGACCGTGGTAGTGTAGGTGTGTGTGGCAACACTGACCGTGGTAGTGGAGGTGTGTGGCAACACTGACCGTGGTAGTGGAGGTGTGTGGCAACACTGACCGTGGTAGTGGAGGTGTGTGTGGCAACATTGACCGTGGTAGTGTAGGTGTGTGTGGCAACACTGACCGTGGTAGTGGAGGTGTGTGGCAACACTGACCGTGGTAGTGTAGGTGTGTGTGGCAACACTGACCGTGGTAGTGGAGGTGTGTGTGGCAACACTGACCGTGGTAGTGTAGGTGTGTGTGGCAACACTGACCGTGGTAGTGGAGGTGTGTGTGGCAACACTGACCGTGGTAGTGTAGGTGTGTGTGGCAACACTGACCGTGGTAGTGTAGGTGTGTGTGGCAACACTGACCGTGGTAGTGTAGGTGTGTGTGGCAACACTGACCGTGGTAGTGTAGGTGTGTGTGGCAACACTGACCGTGGTAGTGTAGGTGTGTGTGGCAACACTGACCGTGGTAGTGTAGGTGTGTGTGGCAACACTGACCGTGGTAGTGGAGGTGTGTGTGGCAACACTGACCGTGGTAGTGTAGGTGTGTGTGGCAACACTGACCGTGGTAGTGGAGGTGTGTGTGGCAACACTGACCGTGGTAGTGTAGGTGTGTGTGGCAACACTGACCGTGGTAGTGGAGGTGTGTGGCAACATTGACCGTGGTAGTGGAGGTGTGTGTGGCAACACTGACCGTGGTAGTGTAGGTGTGTGTGGCAACACTGACCGTGGTAGTGTAGGTGTGTGTGGCAACACTGACCGTGGTAGTGTAGGTGTGTGTGGCAACACTGACCGTGGTAGTGTAGGTGTGTGTGGCAACACTGACCGTGGTAGTGGAGGTGTGTGGCAACACTGACCGTGGTAGTGGAGGTGTGTGGCAACACTGACCGTGGTAGTGGAGGTGTGTGTGGCAACACTGACCGTGGTAGTGGAGGTGTGTGTGGCAACACTGACCGTGGTAGTTGAGGTGTGTGTGGCAACACTGACCGTGGTAGTAGAGGTGTGTGTGGCAACACTGACCGTGGTAGTGGAGGTGTGTGTGTGGCAACACTGACCGTGGAAGTGTAGGTGTGTGTGTGGCAACACTGACCGTGGTAGTGTAGGTGTGTGTGTGGCAACACTGACCGTGGTAGTGGAGTGTGTGTGGCAACACTGACCGTGGTAGTGGAGGTGTGTGTGGCAACACTGACCGTGGTAGTGGAGGTGTGTGTGGCAACACTGACCGTGGTAGTGGAGGTGTGTGTGGCAACACTGACCGTGGTAGTGGAGGTGTGTGTGGCAACATTGACCGTGGTAGTGGAGGTGTGTGTGGCAACATTGACCGTGGTAGTGTAGGTGTGTGTGGCAACATTGACCGTGGTAGTGGAGGTGTGTGTGGCAACACTGACCGTGGTAGTGTAGGTGTGTGTGGCAACACTGACCGTGGTAGTGTAGGTGTGTGTGGCAACACTGACCGTGGTAGTGGTGTGTGTGGCAACACTGACCGTGGTAGTGTAGGTGTGTGTGGCAACACTGACCGTGGTAGTGTAGGTGTGTGTGGCAACACTGACCGTGGTAGTGTAGGTGTGTGTGGCAACACTGACCGTGGTAGTGTAGGTGTGTGGCAACACTGACCGTGGTAGTGGAGGTGTGTGGCAACACTGACCGTGGTAGTGTAGGTGTGTGGCAACACTGACCGTGGTAGTGGAGGTGTGTGGCAACACTGACCGTGGTAGTGTAGGTGTGTGTGGCAACACTGACCGTGGTAGTGTAGGTGTGTGTGGCAACACTGACCGTGGTAGTGTAGGTGTGTGTGGCAACACTGACCGTGGTAGTGGAGGTGTGTGTGGCAACACTGACCGTGGTAGTTGAGGTGTGTGTGGCAACACTGACCGTGGTAGTGAGGTGTGTGTGGCAACACTGACCGTGGTAGTGGAGGTGTGTGTGGCAACACTGACCGTGGTAGTGGAGGTGTGTGTGTGGCAACACTGACCGTGGTAGTGTAGGTGTGTGTGTGGCAACACTGACCGTGGTAGTGGAGGTGTGTGTGGCAACACTGACCGTGGTAGTGGAGGTGTGTGTGGCAACACTGACCGTGGTAGTGGAGGTGTGTGTGGCAACACTGACCGTGGTAGTGGAGGTGTGTGTGGCAACATTGACCGTGGTAGTGGAGGTGTGTGTGCAACATTGACCGTGGTAGTGTAGGTGTGTGTGGCAACATTGACCGTGGTAGTGGAGGTGTGTGTGGCAACACTGACCGTGGTAATGTAGGTGTATGTGGCAACACTGACTGTGGTAGTGTAGGTGTGTGTTGCAACACTGACCGTGGTAGTGGTGTGTGTTGCAACACTGACCGTGGTAGTGGTGTGTGTGGCAACACTGACTGTGGTAGTGTAGGTGTGTGTGGCAACACTGACCGTGGTAGTGTAGGTGTGTGTGGCAACACTGACCGTGGTAGTGTAGGTGTGTGTGGCAACACTGACCGTGGTAGTGTAGGTGTGTGGCAACACTGACCGTGGTAGTGGAGGTGTGTGGCAACACTGACCGTGGTAGTGTAGGTGTGTGGCAACACTGACCGTGGTAGTGGAGGTGTGTGGCAACACTGACCGTGGTAGTATAGGTGTGTGTGGCAACACTGACCGTGGTAGTGTAGGTGTGTGTGGCAACACTGACCATGGTAGTGTAGATGTGTGTGGCAACACTGACCATGGTAGTGTAGGTGTGTGGCAACACTGACCGTGGTAGTGTAGGTGTGTGTGGCAACACTGACCGTGGTAGTGTAAGTGTGTGGCAACACTGACCGTGGTAGTGTAGGTGTGTGTGGCAACACTGACCGTGGTAGTGTAGGTGTGTGTGGCAACACTGACCGTGGTAGTGTAGGTGTGTGGCAACACTGACCGTGGTAGTGTAGGTGTGTGTGTGGCAACACTGACCGTGGTAGTTTAGGTGTATGGCAACACTGACCGTGGGAGTGTAGGTGTGTGGCAACACTGACCGTGGTAGTGTAGGTGTATGGCAACACTGACCGTGGTAGTGTAGGTGTGTGTGTGGCAACACTGACCGTGGTAGTGTAGGTGTATGGCAACACTGACCGTGGTAGTGTAGGTGTATGGCAACACTGACCGTGGTAGTGTAGGTGTGTGTGTGGCAACACTGACCGTGGTAGTGGAGGTGTGTGCATGGCAACACTGACCGTGGTAGTGTAGGTGTGTGGCAACACTGACCGTGGTAGTGTAGGTGTTTGGCAACACTGACCGTGGTAGTGTAGGTGTATGGCAACACTGACCGTGGTAATGTAGGTGTATGGCAACACTGACCGTGGTAGTGTAGGTGTATGGCAACACTGACAGTGGTAGTGTAGGTGTATGGCAACACTGACCGTGGTAGTGTAGGTGTGTGTGTGGCAACACTGACCGTGGTAGTGTAGGTGTATGGCAACACTGACCGTGGTAGTGTAGGTGTGTGGCAACACTGACCGTGGTAGTGTAGGTGTGTGTGGCAACACTGACCGTGGTAGTGTAGGTGTGTGGCAACACTGACCGTGGTAGTGTAGGTGTGTGGCAACACTGAACGTGGTAGTGTAGGTGTGTGTGGCAACACTGACCATGGTAGTGGAGGTGTGTGGCAACACTGACCGTGGTAGTGGAGGTGTGTGGCAACACTGACCGTGGTAGTGGAGGTGTGTGTGTGGCAACACTGACCGTGGAATTGTAGGTGTGCGTGTGGCAACACTGACCGTGGTAGTGTAGGTGTGTGTGTGGCAACACTGTCCGTGGTAGTGGAGTAGTGTGTGGCAACATTGACCGTGGTAGTGGAGGTGTGTGTGAAAACATTGACCGTGGTAGTGTAGGTGTGTGTGGCAACATTGACCGTGGTAGTGGAGGTGTGTGTGGCAACACTGACCGTGGTAGTGTAGGTGTATGTGGCAACACTGACTGTGGTAGTGTAGGTGTGTGTTGCAACACTGACCGTGGTAGTGTAGGTGTGTGTGGCAACACTGAACGTGGTAGTGTAGGTGTATGGCAACACTGACCGTGGTAGTGGAGGTGTATGGCAACACTGACCGTGGAAGTGTAGGTGTATGGCAACACTGACCGTGGAAGTGGAGGTGTATGGCAACACTGACCGTGGTAGTATAGGTGTGTGTGGCAACACTGACCATGGTAGTGTAGGTGTGTGTGGCAACACTGACCGTGGTAGTGGAGGTGTGTGGCAACACTGACCGTGGTAGTGGAGGTGTGTGGCAACACTGACCGTGGTAGTGTAGGTGTGTGTGGCAACACTGACCATGGTAGTGTAGGTGTATGGCAACACTGACCGTGGTAGTGTAGGTGTGTGTGGCAACACTGACCGTGGTAGTGTAGGTGTATGGCAACACTGACCGTGGTAGTGTAGGTGTGTGGCAACACTGACCGTGGTAGTGTAGGTGTGTGTGGCAACACTGACCATGGTAGTGTAGGTGTGTGGCAACACTGACCATGGTAGTGTAGGTGTGTGTGGCAACACTGACCATGGTAGTGTAAGTGTATGGCAACACTGACCGTGGTAGTGTAGGTGTGTGTGGCAACACTGACCATGGTAGTGTAGGTGTGTGGCAACACTGACCGTGGTAGTGTAGGTGTGTGTGGCAACACTGACCGTGGTAGTGTAGGTGTATGTGGCAACACTGACTGTGGTAGTGTAGGTGTGTGTGGCAACACTGACCATGGTAGTGTAGGTGTATGGCAACACTGACCATGGTAGTGTAGGTGTGTGTGTGGCAACACTGACCGTGGTAGTTTAGGTGTATGGCAACACTGACCATGGGAGTGTAGGTGTGTGGCAACACTGACCGTGGTAGTGTAGGTGTATGGCAACACTGACCGTGGTAGTGTAGGTGTGTGTGTGGCAACACTGACCATGGTAGTGGAGGTGTGTGGCAACACTGACCGTGGTAGTGGAGGTGTGTGGCAACACTGACCGTGGTAGTGGAGGTGTGTGTGTGGCAACACTGACCGTGGTAGTGTAGGTGTGTGTGTGGCAACACTGTCCGTGGTAGTGGAGTAGTGTGTGGCAACACTGAACGTGGTAGTGGAGGTGTGTGTGGCAACACTGACAGTGGTATTGGAGGTGTGTGTGGCAACACTGACCGTGGTAGTGGAGGTGTGTGGGGCAACATTGACCGTAGTAGTGGAGGTGTGTGTGGCAACATTGACCGTGGTAGTGTAGGTGTGTGTGGCAACATTGACCGTGGTAGTGGAGGTGTGTGTGGCAACACTGACCGTGGTAGTGTAGGTGTGTGTTGCAACACTGACCGTGGTAGTGGTGTGTGTGGCAACACTGACTGTCTTACCCAGCAAACAATTTTAGGTTGCCACAACGTATCTGGAAAGTATTGGCAACGTTTGTTTGCACGCATTAGATGCGTAATTTTGTGTGGATGTAAATAAGTTTCTGAAACGTATTGCACGAAACGTTTGCTAAAAAAAAATTGAAACCTTGTGGCAACCTTAAATGTTTCATAATCGTAGTTTTTTATTGCTGTTATTTATATAAATGTAGAAATATAAAAGTATATTTCTACATTTAGTAAAATGAAACGGGGTCATAATAAAGGTTAATTTATCATTTTTACTCATATTCTTAGGAAGAGGTCGAGGAGGAAGAATTACAGGTAAGAGGATCATGTCAAGGAGGAAGGAGGAGGAGGAGGAGGAGGAGGGCGAGGCAGAGGAGGAAGGAGGATGAGGAGGAAGTTAAAGAGGATGTTGAGGAGGGTGAGGAGGAGGAGGAGGAGGGCGAGGCAGAGGAGGAAGGAGGATGAGGTAGAGGAGGAAGTTAAAGAGGACGTTGAGGAGGAGGTGGAGGAGGAGGAGGTGGAGGAGTAGGGCGAGGAAGAATGAGGGCGAGGAGGAATGAGGGCGAGGAGGAAGGAGGAGGCCGAGGAAGGAGGAGGAGGACGAGGAGGAAGGAGGAGGTCGAGGAGGAAGACGAAGAGGAGAGCGAGGAGGAAGGAGGAAAAGGAGGGCGAAGAGGAAGGAGGAGAGCGAGGAGGAGGGCGAGGAAGAAGGAGGTGGAGGAGGGCAAGGAGGAAGGAGTAAAAGGGCGTGGAAGGAGGAGGGCAAGAAGGAAGGAATAGGAGGACGAGGAGAAAGGAGGAGGGCGAAGAGGAAGGAGGAGGAGAAGGAGAGCGAGGAGGAAGGAGGAGAGGCGAGGGAGGAGGAAGAGGCGAGCGAGGAGGAAGGAGGAAAGAGGAGGAGGCGAGCAAAGAGGAAGGAGGAAAGAGGAGGAGGAAGAGGGCTAGGAAGGAGGAGGGAAGAGGACGAGAAGGAAGGAATATAGGAGTCCGAGGAGGAAGGGGGGGAAAGCGAGGAAGGAGGAGGAGAGCGAGGAGGAAAGGAGGAGGGCGAGAAGGAAGGACAAGGAAGCGAGGAGGGAAGGAGGAGAGCGAGGAGGAAGGAGGAGGAGAGCGAGGAGGGAGGGAGGAGGGGAGAAGGAAGAGGAAGAGGGCGAGGATGAAGGAGGAGGGCGAAGAGGGTGCAGGAACAAGGAGGAGGAAGGAGGAGTAGGGCGAGGAGGAGGAAAGAGGAGGAGAGCGAGGAGGAAGGAGGAGGAGGAGGCGAGCGATGAGGAANAGGTGTGTGTGTGGCAACACTGACCGTGGTAGTGGAGGTGTGTGTGGCAACACTGACCGTGGTAGTGGAGGTGTGTGTGTGGCAACACTGACCGTGGTAGTGGAGGTGGTGTGTGTGGCAACACTGACCGTGGTAGTGGAGGTGTGTGTGGCAACACTGACCGTGGTAGTGTAGGTGTGTGTGGCAACACTGACTGTGTAGTGTAGGTGTGTGTGTGTGGCAACACTGACCGTGGTAGTGTGGTGTGTGTGGCAACACTGACCGTGGTAGTGTAGGTGTGTGTGGGCAACACTGACCGTGGTAGTGTAGGTGTGTGTGGCAACACTGACCGTGGTAGTGGAGGTGTGTGTGGCAACACTGACCGTGGTAGTGGAGGTGTGTGTGTGGCAACACTGACCGTGGTAGTGGAGGTGTGTGTGGCAACACTGACCGTGGTAGTGGAGGTGTGTGTGGCAACACTGACCGTGGTAGTGGAGGTGTGTGTGGCAACACTGACCGTGGTAGTGTAGGTGTGTGTGGCAACACTGACCGTGGTAGTGGGAGGTGTGTGTGGCAACACTGACCGTGGTAGTGTAGGTGTGTGTGGCAACACTGACCGTGGTAGTGAGGTGTGTGTGGCAACACTGACCGTGGTAGTGGAGGTGTGTGTGTGGCAAACTGACTGTGGTAGTGGAGGTGTGTGGCAACACTGACCGTGGTAGTGGAGTGTGTGTGGCAACACTGACCGTGGTAGTGGAGGTGTGTGTGTGGCAAACTGACGTGGTAGTGGAGGTGTGTGTGGCAACACTGACCGTGGTAGTGGAGTGTGTGTGTGGCAACACTGACCGTGGTAGTGGAGTGTGTGTGTGGCAACACTGACCGTGGTAGTGAGGTGTGTGTGTGGCAACACTGACGTGGTAGTGTAGGTGTGTGTGGCAACACTGACCGTGGTAGTGGAGGTGTGTGTGGCAACACTGACCGTGGTAGTGGAGGTGTGTGTGTGGCAACACTGACCGTGGTAGTGGAGGTGTGTGTGGCAAACTGACCGTGGTAGTGGAGGGTGTGTGTGGCAACACTGACCGTGGTAGTGGAGGTGTGTGTGTGGCAACACTGACCGTGGTAGTGTAGGTGTGTGTGGCAACACTGACCGTGGTAGTGTAGGTGTGTGTGGCAACACTGACCGTGGTAGTGGAGGTGTGTGTGTGGCAACACTGACCGTGGTAGTGTAGGTGTGTGTGTGGCGGCAACACTGACCGTGGTAGTGTAGGTGTGTGTGGCAACACTGACCGTGGTAGTGGAGGTGTGTGTGGCAACACTGACCGTGGTAGTGGAGGTGTGTGTGTGGCAACACTGACCGTGGTAGTGGAGGTGTGTGTGGCAACACTGACCGTGGTAGTGTAGGTGTGTGTGGCAACACTGACCGTGGTAGTGGAGGTGTGTGTGGCAACACTGACCGTGGTAGTGGAGGTGTGTGGTGGCAACACTGACCGTGGTAGTGTAGGTGTGTGTGGCAAACACTGACTGGGTAGTGGTGTGTGTGGCAACACTGACCGTGGTAGTGGAGGTGTGTGTGTGGCAACACTGACCGTGGTAGTGGAGGTGTGTGTGGCAACACTGACCGTGGTAGTGGAGGTGTGTGTGGCAACACTGACGTGGTAGTGGAGGTGTGTGTGGCAACACTGACCGTGGTAGTGGAGGTGTGTGTGGCAACACTGACCGTGGTAGTGGGGTGTGTGTGGCAACACTGACCGTGGTAGTGGAGGTGTGTGTGGCACACTGACCGTGGTAGTGGAGGTGTGTGTGTGGCAACACTGACCGTGGTAGTGTAGGTGTGTGTGGCAACACTGACCGTGGTAGTGGAGGTGTGTGTGTGGCAACACTGACCGTGGTAGTGTAGGTGTGTGTGTGGCAACACTGACCGTGGTAGTGTAGGTGTGTGTGGCAACACTGACCGTGGTAGTGGAGTGTGTGTGTGGCAACACTGACCGTGGTAGTGGAGGTGTGTGTGGCAACACTGACCGTGGTAGTGGAGGTGTGTGTGTGGCAACACTGACCGTGGTAGGAGGGGTGTGTGTGGCAACACTGACGTGGTAGTGTAGGTGTGTGTGGCAACACTGACCGTGGTAGTGTAGGTGTGGTGTGGCAACACTGACCGTGGTAGTGGAGGTGTGTGTGGCAACACTGACCGTGGTAGTGGAGGTGTGTGTGGCAACACTGACCGTGGTAGTGGAGGTGTGTGTGGCAACACTGACCGTGGTAGTGTAGGTGTGTGTGGCAACACTGACCGTGGTAGTGGTAGGTGTGTGTGGCAACACTGACCGTGGTAGTGTAGGTGTGTGTGGCAACACTGACCGTGGTAGTGGAGGTGTGTGTGTGTGTGGCAACACTGACCGTGGTAGTGGAGGTGTGTGTGTGGCAACACTGACCGTGGTAGTGTAGGTGTTGTGTGGCAACACTGACCGTGGTAGTGGAGGTGTGTGTGTGGCAACACTGACCGTGGTAGTGGAGGTGTGTGTGGCAACACTGACCGTGGTAGTGGAGGTGGTGTGTGTGGCAACACTGACCGTGGTAGTGGAGGTGTGTGTGGCAACACTGACCGTGGTAGTGGAGGTGTGTGTGGCAACACTGACCGTGGTTGGTAGGTGTGTGTGGCAACACTGACCGTGGTAGTAGTGGAGGTGTGTGTGGCAACACTGACCGTGGTAGTGGAGGTGTGTGTGTGGCAACACTGACCGTGGTAGTGGAGGTGTGTGTGTGGCAACACTGACCGTGGTAGTGTAGGTGTGTGTGGCAACACTGACCGTGGTAGTGTAGGTGTGTGTGGCAACACTGACCGTGGTAGTGGAGGTGTGTGTGTGGCAACACTGACCGTGGTAGTAGTGTAGGTGTGTGTGGCAACACTGACCGTGGTAGTGTAGGTGTGTGTGGCAACACTGACCGTGGTAGTGGAGGTGTGTGTGTGGCAACACTGACCGTGGTAGTGGAGGTGTGTGTGGCAACACTGACCGTGGTAGTGGAGGTGTGTGTGGCAACACTGACCGTGGTAGTGGAGGTGTGGTGTGGCAACACTGAACGTGTTGTAGTGGAGGTGTGTGTGGCAACACTGACCGTGGTAGTGGAGGTGTGTGTGTGGCAACATGACCGTGGTAGTGGAGGTGTGTGTGGCAACACTGACCGTGGTAGTGGAGGTGTGTGTGTGGCAACACTGACCGTGTAGTGGTAGGGTGTGTGGCAACACTGACCGTGGTAGTGGAGGTGTGTGTGGCAACACTGACCGTGGTAGTGGAGGTGTGTGTGTGGCAACACTGACCGTGGAAGTGTAGGTGTGTGTGTGGCAACACTGACCGTGGTAGTGTAGGTGTGTGTGTGGCAACACTGTCCGTGGTAGTGGAGGTGTGTGTGGCAACACTGACCGTGGTAGTGGAGGTGTGTGTGGCAACATTGACTGTGGTAGTGTAGGTGTGTGTGGCAACACTGACCGTGGTAGTGGAGGTGTGTGTGGGCAACACTGACCGTGGTAGTGGAGGGTGTGTGTGGCAACACTGACCGTGGTAGTGTAGGTGTGTGTGTGCAACACTGACCGTGGTAGTGGAGGTGTGTGTGGCAACACTGACCGTGGTAGAGGTGTGTGTGGGCAACACTGACCGTGGTAGTGAGGTGTGTGTGGCAACACTGACCGTGGTAGTGGAGGTGTGTGTGTGGCAACACTGACCGTGGTGGTAGGTGGGTGTGTGGCAACACTGACCGTGGTAGTGTAGGTGTGTGTGGCAACACTGACCGTGGTAGTGGAGGTGTGTGTGTGGCAACACTGACCGTGGTAGTGTAGGTGTGTGTGGCAACACTGACCGTGGTAGTGGAGGTGTGTGTGGGCAACACTGACCGTGGTAGTGGAGGTGTGTGTGGCAACACTGACCGTGGTAGTGGAGGTGTGTGTTGGCAACACTGACCGTGGTAGTGTAGGTGTGTGTGGCAACACTGACCGTGGTAGTGTAGGTGTGTGTGGCAACACTGACCGTGGTAGTGGAGGTGTGTGTGTGGCAACACTGACCGTGGTAGTGGAGGGTGTGTGGCAACACTGACCGTGGTAGTGGAGGTGTGTGTGTGGCAACACTGACCGTGGTAGTGGAGGTGTGTGTGGCAACACTGACCGTGGTAGTGTAGGTGTGTGTGGCAACACTGACCGTGGTAGTGTAGGTGTGTGTGTGGCAACACTGACTGTGGTAGTGGAGGTGTGTGTGGCAACACTGACCGTGGTAGTGTAGGTGTGTGTGGCAACACTGACCGTGGTAGTGGAGGTGTGTGTGGCAACACTGACCGTGGTAGTGTAGGTGTGTGTGGCAACACTGACCGTGGTAGTGAGGTGTGTGTGGCAACACTGACCGTGGTAGTGTAGGTGTGTGTGTGGCAACACTGACCGTGGGTAGGGAGTGTGTGTGTGGCAACACTGACCGTGGTAGTGGAGTGTGTGTGTGGCAACACTGACCGTGGTAGTGTAGGTGTGTGTGGCAACACTGACCGTGGTAGTGGAGGTGTGTGTGGCAACACTGACCGTGGTAGTGGAGGTGTGTGTGTGGCAACACTGACCGTGGTAGTGGAGGTGTGTGTGGCAACACTGACCGTGGTAGTGGAGGTGTGTGTGTGGCAACACTGACCGTGGTAGTGTAGGTGTGTGTGGCAACACTGACCGTGGTAGTGGAGGTGTGTGTGTGTGGCAACACTGACCGTGGTAGTGGAGGTGTGTGTGTGGCAACACTGACCGTGGTAGTGGAGGTGGTGTGTGGCAACACTGACCGTGGTAGTGTAGGTGTGTGTGGCAACACTGACGTGGTAGTGGAGGTGTGTGTGGCAACACTGACCGTGGTAGTGGAGGTGTGTGTGGCAACACTGACCGTGGTAGTGGAGGTGTGTGTGGCAACACTGACCGTGGTAGTGGAGGTGTGTGTGGCAACACTGACCGTGGTAGTGGAGGTGTGTGTGTGGCAACACTGACCGTGGTAGTGTAGGTGTGTGTGGCAACACTGACCGTGGTAGTGTAGGTGTGTGTGTGCAACACTGACCGTGGTAGTGGAGGTGTGTGTGGCAACACTGACCGTGGTAGTGGAGGTGTGTGTGTGTGGCAACACTGACCGTGGTAGTGGAGGTGTGTGTGTGGCAACACTGACCGTGGTAGTGGAGGTGTGTGTGGCAACACTGACCGTGGTAGTGTAGGTGTGTGTGGCAACACTGACCGTGGTAGTGGAGTGTGTGTGTGTGGCAACACTGACCGTGGTAGTGGAGGTGTGTGTGTGTGGCAACACTGACCGTGGTAGTGTAGGGTGTGTGTGGCAACACTGACCGTGGTAGTGTAGGTGTGTGTGGCAACACTGACCGTGGTAGTGGAGGTGTGTGTGTGGCAACACTGACCGTGGTAGTGGAGGTGTGTGTGTGGCAACACTGACCGTGGTAGTGTAGGAGGTGTGTGTGTGGCAACACTGACCGTGGTAGTGTAGGTGTGTGTGGCAACACTGACCGTGGTAGTGTAGGTGTGTGTGGCAACACTGACCGTGGTAGTGGAGGTGTGTGTGTGGCAACACTGACCGTGGTAGTGTAGGTGTGTGTGGCAACACTGACCGTGGTAGTGGAGGTGTGTGTGTGGCAACACTGACCGTGGTAGTGTAGGTGTGTGTGGCAACACTGACCGTGGTAGTGGAGGTGTGTGTGTGTGCAACACTGACCGTGGTAGTGTAGGTGTGTGTGGCAACACTGACCGTGGTAGTGTAGGTGTGTGTGGCAACACTGACCGTGGTAGTGGAGGTGTGTGTGGCAACACTGACCGTGGTAGTGTAGGTGTGTGTGGCAACACTGACCGTGGTAGTAGTGTAGGTGTGTGGGCAACACTGACCGTGGTAGTGTAGGTGTGTGTGGCAACACTGACCGTGGTAGTGGAGGTGTGTGTGGCAACACTGACCGTGGTAGTGTAGGTGTGTGTGGCAACACTGACCGTGGTAGTGTAGGTGTGTGTGGCAACACTGACCGTGGTAGGGTAGGTGTGTGTGGCAACACTGACCGTGGTGGAGGTGTGTGTGTGTGGCAACACTGACCGTGGTAGTGGAGGTGTGTGTGTGTGGCAACACTGACCGTGGTAGTGGAGGTGTGTGTGGCAACACTGACCGTGGTAGTGGAGGTGTGTGTGGCAACACTGACCGTGGTAGTGGAGGTGTGTGTGTGGCAACACTGACCGTGGTAGTGTAGGTGTGTGTGGCAACACTGACCGTGGTAGTGGAGGTGTGTGTGGCAACACTGACCGTGGTAGTGGAGGTGTGTGTGGCAACACTGACCGTGGTAGTGGAGGTGTGTGTGGCAACACTGACCGTGGTAGTGGAGGTGGTGTGTGGCAACACTGACCGTGGTAGTGTAGGTGGTGTGTGGCAACACTGACCGTGGTAGTGGAGGTGTGTGTGTGGCAACACTGACCGTGGTAGTGTAGGTGTGTGTGGCAACACTGACCGTGGTAGTGTAGGGTGTGTGGCAACACTGACCGTGGTAGTGGAGGTGTGTGTGTGGCAACACTGACCGTGGTAGTGGAGGTGTGTGTGGCAACACTGACCGTGGTAGTGGAGGTGTGTGTGGCAACACTGACGTGGTAGTGTAGTGTGTGTGTGTGGCAACACTGACCGTGGTAGTGTAGGTGTGTGTGGCAACACTGACCGTGGTAGTGGAGGTGTGGTGGCAACACTGACCGTGGTAGTGAGGTGTGTGTGTGGCAACACTGACCGTGGTAGTGTAGGTGTGTGTGGCAACACTGACCGTGGTAGTGGTAGGTGTGTGTGGCAACACTGACCGTGGTAGTGTAGGTGTGTGTGGCAACACTGACCGTGGTGTGGTAGTGTAGGTGTGTGTGGCAACACTGACCGTGGTAGTGTAGGTGTGTGTGGCAACACTGACCGTGGTAGGAGGTGTGTGTGGCAACACTGACCGTGGTAGTGGAGGTGTGTGTGTGGCAACACTGACCGTGGTAGTGGAGGTGTGTGTGTGGCAACACTGACCGTGGTAGTGGAGGTGTGTGTGGCAACACTGACCGTGGTAGTGTGGTGTGTGTGTGGCAACACTGACCGTGTAGTAGGTGTGTGTGTGGCAACACTGACCGTGGTAGTGTAGGTGTGTGTGGCAACACTGACCGTGGTAGTGGAGGTGTGTGTGTGGCAACACTGACCGTGGTAGTGGAGGTGTGTGTGGCAACACTGACCGTGGTAGTGTAGGTGTGTGTGGCAACACTGACCGTGGTAGTGTAGGTGTGTGTGGCAACACTGACCGTGGTAGTGGAGGTGTGTGTGGCAACACTGACCGTGGTAGTGTAGGTGTGTGTGGCAACACTGACCGTGGTAGTGGAGGTGTGTGTGGCAACACTGACCGTGGTAGTGTAGGTGTGTGTGGCAACACTGACCGTGGTAGTGGTGTTGTTGTGGGCAACACTGACCGTGGTAGTGGAGGTGTGTGTGGCAACACTGACCGTGGTAGTGGAGGTGTGTGTGGGCAACACTGACCGTGGTAGTGAGGTGTGTGTGGCAACACTGACCGTGGTAGTGTAGGTGTGTGTGGCAACACTGACCGTGGTAGTGGAGGTGTGTGTGGCAACACTGACCGTGGTAGTGGAGGTGTGTGTGTGGCAACACTGACCGTGGTAGTGGAGGTGTGTGTGGCAACACTGACCGTGGTAGTGTAGGGTGTGTGTGGCAAC
Source organism: Procambarus virginalis (assembly GCA_020271785.1). Taxonomy (NCBI): domain Eukaryota; kingdom Metazoa; phylum Arthropoda; class Malacostraca; order Decapoda; family Cambaridae; genus Procambarus; species Procambarus virginalis. The sequence goes on from WNGS01005927.1 coordinate 136,549, forward strand.
ACTGACCGTGGTAGTGTAGGAGGTGTGTGTGGCAACACTGACCGTGGTAGTGTAGGTGTGTGTGTGGCAACACTGACCGTGGTAGTGGAGGTGTGTGTGGCAACACTGACCGTGGTAGTGAGTGTGTGTGTGGCAACACTGACCGTGGTAGTGAGGTGTGTGTGGCAACACTGACCGTGGTAGTGGAGGTGTGTGTGTGGCAACACTGACCGTGGTAGTGGAGGTGTGTGTGGCAACACTGACCGTGGTAGTGTAGGTGTGTGTGGCAACACTGACCGTGGTAGTAGTTGTGGTGGTACGTGAGGTGGTGTGTGTGTGGCAACACTGACCGTGGTAGTGGAGGTGTGTGTGGCAACACTGACCGTGGTAGTGGAGGTGTGTGTGGCAACACTGACCGTGGTAGTGTAGGTGTGTGTGGCAACACTGACCGTGTAGTGTAGGTGTGTGTGTGTGGCAACACTGACCGTGGTAGGGTAGGTGTGTGTGGCAACACTGACCGTGGTAGTGGAGGTGTGTGTGGCAACACTGACCGTGGTAGGAGGTGTGTGTGTGTGGCAACACTGACCGTGGTAGTGGTAGGTGTGTGTGGCAACACTGACCGTGGTAGTGGAGGTGTGTGTGTGGCAACACTGACCGTGGTAGTGGAGGTGTGTGTGGCAACACTGACCGTGGTAGTGTAGGTGTGTGTGGCAACACTGACCGTGGTAGTGGAGGTGTGTGTGTGGCAACACTGACCGTGGTAGTGGAGGTGTGTGTGGCAACACTGACCGTGGTAGTGGAGGTGTGTGTGGCAACACTGACCGTGGTAGTGGAGGTGTGTGTGGCAACACTGACCGTGGTAGTGGAGGGTGTGTGTGGCAACACTGACCGTGGTAGTGTAGGTGTGTGTGGCAACACTGACCGTGGTAGTGTAGGTGTGTGTGGCAACACTGACCGTGGTAGTGGTGTGTGTGGCAACACTGACCGTGTAGTAGTGGGTGTGTGTGGCAACACTGACCGTGGTAGTGGGGTGTGTGTGGCAACACTGACCGTGGTAGTGTAGGTGTGTGTGGCAACACTGACCGTGGTAGTGTAGGGTGTGTGGCAACACTGACTGTGGTAGTGGAGGTGTGTGTGGCAACACTGACCGTGGTAGTGGAGGTGTGTGTGGCAAACACTGTGGTAGTGGAGGTGTGTGTGTGGCAACACTGACCGTGGTAGTGGAGGTGTGTGTGTGGCAACACTGACCGTGGTAGTGGAGGTGTGTGTGGCAACACTGACCGTGGTAGTGGAGTGTGTGTGTGGCAACACTGACCGTGGTAGTGGAGGTGTGTGTGTGGCACACTGACCGTGGTAGTGGAGGGTGTGTGTGGCAACACTGACCGTGGTAGTGGAGGTGTGTGTGTGGCAACACTGACCGTGTAAGTAGGTGTGTGTGGCAACACTGACCGTGGTAGTGTAGGTGTGTGTGGCAACACTGACCGTGGTAGTGGAGTGTGTGTGTGGCAACACTGACCGTGGTAGTGTAGGTGTGTGTGGCAACACTGACCGTGGTAGTGGAGTGTGTGTGGCAACACTGACCGTGGTAGTGGAGGGTGTGTGTGGCAACACTGACCGTGGTAGTGTAGTGTGTGTGTGGCAACACTGACCGTGGTAGTGAGGTGTGGTGTGGCAACACTGACCGTGGTAGTGAGGTGTGTGTGGCAACACTGACCGTGGTAGTGGAGGTGTGTGTGTGGCAACATTGACCGTGGTAGTGTAGGTGTGTGTGGCAACACTGACCGTGGTAGTGGAGGTGGTTGGTGGCAACACTGACCGTGGTAGTGTAGGTGTGTGTGTGGCAACACTGACCGTGGTAGTGTAGGTGTGTGTGGCAACACTGACCGTGGTAGTGGTAGTGGAGGTGTGTGTGTGGCAACACTGACCGTGGTAGTGGAGGTGTGTGTGTGGCAACACTGACTGTGGTAGTGTAGGTGTGTGTGGCAAACTGACCGTGGTAGTGGAGTGTGTGTGTGGCAACACTGACCGTGGTAGTGGAGGTGTGTGTGGCAACACTGACCGTGGTAGTGTAGGTGTGTGTGTGGCAACACTGACCGTGGTAGTGGAGGTGTGTGTGTGGCAACACTGACCGTGGTAGTGGAGGTGTGTGTGTGGCAACACTGACCGTGGTAGTGTAGGTGTGTGTGTGGCAACACTGACCGTGGTAGTGGAGGTGTGTGTGGCAACACTGACCGTGTGAGTGGAGGTGTGGTGTGGCAACACTGACCGTGGTAGTGGGGTAGGTGTGTGTGGCAACACTGACCGTGGTAGTGTAGGTGTGTGTGGCAACACTGACCGTGGTAGTGTAGGTGTGTGTGGCAACACTGACCGTGGTAGTGGAGTGTGTGTGTGGCAACACTGACCGTGGTAGTGTAGGTGTGTGTGGCAACACTGACCGTGGTAGTGGAGGTGTGTGTGTGCAACACTGACCGTGGTAGGTAGGTGTGTGTGGCAACACTGACCGTGGTAGTGTAGGTGTGTGTGTGGCAACACTGACCGTGGTAGTGGAGGTGTGTGTGTGGCAACACTGACCGTGGTAGTGGAGGTGTGTGTGGCAAACTGACCGTGGTAGTGGAGTGTGGTGGTGGCAACACTGACCGTGGTAGTGGAGGTGTGTGTGGCAACACTGACCGTGGTAGTGGAGGTGTGTGTGTGGCAACACTGACCGTGGTAGTGGAGGTGTGTGTGGCAACACTGACCGTGGTAGTGGAGGTGTGTGTGGCAACACTGACCGTGGTAGTGTAGGTGTGTGTGGCAACACTGACCGTGGTAGTGTAGGTGTGTGTGGCAACACTGACCGTGGTAGTGTAGGTGTGTGTGGCAACACTGACCGTGGTAGTGTAGGTGTGTGTGGCAACACTGACCGTGGTAGTGTAGGTGTGTGTGGGCAACACTGACCGTGGTAGTGTAGGTGTGTGTGGCAACACTGACCGTGGTAGTGTGGTGTGTGTGGCAACACTGACCGTGGTAGTGGAGGTGTGTGTGGCAACACTGACCGTGGTAGTGTAGGTTGTGTGTGGCAACACTGACCGTGGTAGTGGAGGTGTGTGTGGCAACATGACCGTGGTA
>WNGS01005928.1:0-10189 GCA_020271785.1 Procambarus virginalis
TTCCGGTTGCAGTTAGGGACCGTGAGAAAACAGCGTTCTCTGATGGGGTTCACCAGTTTCAGTTTAAGCGCATGCCTTTTGGCTCAAGACAGCCCTTCTTCATTTCAGAGGGCTATTAACTTCATCCTCAGTCCTGTGTTGGGTAGACATTCGTTAGCTTACCTGGATGACGTGGTTATTTACTCCAGGTCGTTTGATGAACACCTTCGGGACTTGACTGAGACACTTTCATTGTTAGACAAGGCAGGGTTCAAATTAAATATTAACAAGTGCACCCCTGGTGTCATGTTCACAGAAAATGGTACCATCCGTTTTCTATGTGCGGCGGCTGGACGCCAGGAGAGAAGGTAAACAGCACACAGGACGCCTGCCAAGCTTGGGAGCCATAGTCATGTAATCGTTTATTATTATTAAAGTCAGTAACCAGGAATGACTTTACATCAACCTTACTACCAAGAGTATCTCAGCTATACACAGACACCACACTGGCGACGAGGATGAACTGGGAACGCAGGTATTTTGTTCAACAAAACACAAGGAAGAAGCATGCTGCCTCACGCATGCATTACGCATGCCTACATACATGCATCACGCATGCATCACGCATGCCTCACGCATGCATCACGCATGCCTCACGCATGCATCACGCGCCCAGAGGAAAGAGAAGCTGTGAGCACCATACCCGATGCTGTATGCAACCCCATGCTGTGTGCTGACTGTTGCTGTGTGCTGATCGTTGCTGTGTGCTGGCCGTTGCTGTGTGCTGGCCAATGCTGTGTGCTACCCAAGCTGTGCTGATTGTTGCTGTGAGAGGAATCTGCCGACGCTGTGTACGAAACGACGCTTTGATGCAGTGTACAAAACCTGATGTTTTGGTTACGAAACGATGCTCCGTGCTACAAAAGTCTTCACGCTGTGAACCTACTGCTGCCTACTGCTGCCAACTGCTGCCAATTGCTGTACCTACTGCTGCCTACTGCTGCCTACTGCTGCCAATTGCTGTACCAACTGCTAACATCTGCTGTGTTGCTGTGAGTAGGAACAACACATGTACACAAGGGCTAGGTAAGAAGTCAGTTGCTGCTGTGTTGTGCACTGTTGTGAACTTTTGCATTAAAATGCTTGTGTGCTTTGCAAAATTAAAGTAATTACAGTGAATTCTTAAATAACATATACAGTGCAGTAAGTGTTATATATTCTGAGGAACATTTTAAGTGATAAGTTTAAATTTATTCAGTAAAAATGGCAAATATACCTCAGTTTCCTGCATTTGATCCTGACTGTGACCAGACAAACCTGTCACAGAGGTGGGTCAAATGGCTTAAAAGGTTTGAAAATTTGTTGATAGTTTCTGATATCAAAAGTGCTGAAAGAAAGCGTGCCTTTCTGCTTCACTATGCAGGTGATAGAGTTTGTGATATCTTTGATACACTGAAAGATACTGGTGGTGCTAAAGATTATGACACTGCCAAGGCCAAATTAACTGAGCATTTCAAACCAAGGCAAAATACTGCTATGGAAATTATGCATTTCAGGAGAGCAAAACAACTCTCTAATGAAACTGTTGATCAATACCATACACGTCTGCAGGGTTTAGCAGCCCACTGTGAGTTTGCTGATGTTGACAAAGAAATCAAACAGCAAATAATTGAAACATGCACATCTACACGTCTTCGTCGAAGAGCTCTAGAACTTGTTGATGATGAAAGTTCTCTTAACAAGATACTGGATATGGCTCGTCGAATGGAAGATGCTGCACGTGATGCTCGTGCCATGGAGTGCAGTGCCAACAACGGTTCTGCCACTGTTACTAACAGTCATGAAGTATGTAAGGTTCAGGGAGGACACCATGATCATAGAAGATATCATGCCAAACCTAACATTAAATTGAGCCGAGAACCACATCACAACTGGAGTCATGGAACAAGACTCAAGCAGTCACAACGACTCACATCAGAGGTTGTCAATAATAAATGTTACAATTGTGGAGGAGACTACCCACACCAAGATAATGTTTGTCCTGCTCAAGGTAAGAAGTGCTATGAGTGTAGAAAACTAAATCATTTTGGTGCTATGTGTCGTTCCGCACTAAAGAAACCACAATCAATAAATAAAAGCAATGTACGAGGATCAAGTCATAGGAGTCGAGGTGGCAAACACAATATTGCACCTCAAATCAAGAATGTTAATAATATACAAGACAACATTTCATTACAACCAGTCTCAGATGACAGTGAATGTGATTATATTTATGGAGTACAATCAATCACAAAATGGAATGATCTTCCAAACAACCCAGTATACATTGCTGGCATTTGTCTCAAAATTCTCATTGACACTGGATCAAACATTGACACCATTGCTGAGTGCCACTATGAAAAATTTAAAAAACAGTTCCCAAAGCTTGAAAACTATAATGGCAAAGCCACTGCCTATGCTTCAAAGGTAGCCTTACCAGTGATTGGAACTTTCACTGCAGAGATTAAGTCAAAGAATGCAATGCTCATTACTACATTCCATGTTGTTAGGAATGCAAAGGAGTCTTTACTCAGTTACAAGACTTCAACCAAATTGGGGCTACTTCAGCTTTCTAATGCTGTAGCAGTGGAATCTGCAAACAATGTTGATGCTATTGTTGCTGAATTTTCTGATCGGTTTAAATCCATAGGTTGTTATACTGATAGCAAGGTACATCTGCATATCAACCCAGATGTAATTCCAGTTGCCCAACCACATCGCCGACAACCATTCCATACTCGCAAGAAAGTCGATGCCGAACTGGATAGGCTGATAGAACTAGATATCATTGAACCGGTAACAGGCCCAACACCATGGGTAAGCCCAATTGTCACTCCACCAAAGCCGAAGAATCCAGATGAGATACGCATTTGTGTAGACATGCGTGTTCCCAACAAGGCAATAATGCGTGAACGCCATCCTACACCCACTGTAGATGATATGATATACCGCTTGAATGGTGCAACTGTATTCAGCAAGTTAGATTTAAACAAGGGCTATCATCAGCTTGAACTTGATGATGAGAGTCGATTCATCACAACGTTTACGACACATCGAGGTCTGTATAGGTACAAGCGCCTGAGTTTTGGTATTAACAGTGCTGCTGAAGTATTCCAGCACATCATCAGCCAGGTATTGCAAGATATACCTAATGCTGACAACATGTCTGATGACATCATTGTTTATGGCCGTACCCAAGCTGAACACGACAAAGCTCTTCGTGCAACATTGCAACGCTTACGAGAAAAGAATTTGACGCTAAGCCGAGCAAAGTGTGAGTTCAATCAACATAAAATTGAATTCTTTGGACATGTACTTAGTGACAAAGGTCTATCTCCAGATCCTAAGAAAGTTGCAGATATCAAGAATGCTGCACCTCCTTCAACATCCACTGAAGTACATAGTTTTCTGGGAATGGCAAACTACTGTTCTCGCTTCATTCCAGATTTTGCTACCATTACGAAGCCTCTACGTGAGCTCCTGAAGAAAAATGCATCATGGTACTGGAGCGATGTCGAGCAAAATGCATTTGATGCTGTGAAAGATGCACTAGTAGAAAATGCGACTGCTGCATACTTTGATCCATCAATGGACACTGAGTTAACGGTGGATGCTAGTCCTGTTGGTTTAGGTGCTGTGTTAGCCCAACACAAACCTGGTCAACCAGATTCAAGAGTAGTAATTGCCTACGCCAGCCGTTCTCTCACAGATGTTGAGCAACGATACAGTCAGACAGAGAAGGAAGCTCTTGCTCTTGTATGGGGCTGTGAACACTTCAATGTGTATCTGCTTGGTGCACCCTTTACCACGATAGTCACTGACCACAAACCGTTGGAGACCATCTTCAATAATCCAAAGTCCAAACCACCAGCTCGCATTGAGAGATGGGCTCTTCGTCTGCAACCATACAACTTTACGGTGAAATACAAGCCAGGTGCAGGCAATCCCGCTGATTACATCAGTCGACATCCTGCCAACAGTTTCACCATCACCAAGCATCAGCAAGTTGCCGAGGAATATGTACACTCTGTAACCTGTGATGCAGTCCCTAAGGCTCTCACTCTTGATGAAATCCGTACTGCAACCCTAGAGGACCCAACTCTGCAAGCAACAGTGGATGCATTGACTAAGAAAAAGTTTCCACGCATCCCACCCTCAGGAGTTGACCAAGATGCATTCAAAGCACTTGAACGCATCCAGACAGAATTAAGTGTTACGCAACAACGCGACACCGTGCTGCGAGGTACTCGTATCGTCATTCCAGCTGTTCTCCAGCAACGTGCTCTGAAGCTTGCACATCAAGGACACCAAGGTCTTGTAAGGACCAAACAGCTGCTACGAGAAAAGGTGTGGTTTCCTGGCATTGATCGTCAAGCTAAGGACATGCATGATGCCTGTGTCCCTTGCCAAGCTGCAGTGGATACTTCAAGACCAACACCTCTACAACCTTCACCACTACCTGCTGCACCATGGATGGAAGTATCGATGGATTTCTGTGGACCGCTACCAACTGGAGAGTACTTGATGGTAGTCATTGATGATCACTCACGTTATCCAGAAGTAGAAATCATCACTTCCACATCTGCAAAGGCTGTCATCCCGAAACTCGACAAGATCTTTTCAAACTTTGGCATTCCTGAAGTTGTCAAGACGGACAATGGACCGCCATTTAATGGACAAGACTTTGTCAACTTTGCTGAGCATATTGGATTCAAACACCGCCGTGTGATGCCACTACATCCTCAAGCAAATGGAGAAGTCGAGAGATTCATGCAACCTCTCATGAAAGCTGTACGCTGTGCTCATGCCGAAGGACGATCCTGGAAACAAGCTATGTATGCTTTTCTCAGGAACTACCGTGCAACACCGCATGGAACACTGGGCAAGTCGCCTGGCGAACTTTTATTTGGACGTCCTATGAGAATCGCACTACCTGTCATGCCAGCCAAGGTAACGGATAAACGTCTCGCTCAGAAGGATGCACTAGCCAAGGGCAAAATGAAAATTGCTCATGATCAACGTGCAAAGGAACAATTCATAAAGGTTGGAGATACTGTTCTCGTTAAAAAGAAAAAAGAGGGAAAGTTAGATATGCCGTATGATACAAAACCATATAAAGTGATTAGTGTAAAAGGAACTATGGTAACAGCGAGTAATAGAGATCATAGTATAACACGTAATATGGCTTATTTCAAAGTGATTCCAACTAGTGTAGAAAATGATGAAGTGCAAAGTCGTGCAAAAGAAAAAGAAAAAATGAGTTATAACTCGATAAACAATTCATCGAGGGATATTCTTGTACTTAAGGACTCTCGTCCTAAACGTCATGTTAAACGCCCTACACGATTGATGATTAATTGTGTTCCTATGTAATGCAAAGTATTTACTTGTTATGCTAAACTAAATTTAATATTGTTTGAATAATGCAGATCTCTCATTCAATATTTTGTAACTTTGTATTACAGTTTCTTTCATGTTTGTTTAACATTGCATATGTATTTTAACATTGAAATCCTTTGTGGTAAAGATTGTTTAAATTCTTTGTGTGTTTAATTAATGTTAAATGTATGCAATATCTCTTGATATGTTAATAACTTACTTTGTGTCAATAACTTTGCTTTGTGCTACAAGCATGGTAGACATCCTGTATTCATTCTTTTTAAAGAAAAGGAGGGATGTCATGTTCACAGAAAATGGTACCATCCGTTTTCTATGTGCAGCGGCTGGACGCCAGGAGAGAAGGTAAACAGCACACAGGACGCCTGCCAAGCTTGGGAGCCATAGTCATGTAATCGTTTATTATTATTAAAGTCAGTAACCAGGAATGACTTTACATCAACCTTACTACCAAGAGTATCTCAGCTATACACAGACACCACACCTGGCATCTCAGAAATTCAAGTTTCTGGGGTTCCAGGTGAGCACAGATGGCATCCGCCCTGACCCAGACTCATGCCGCGCCATTGCTGAGATGCCCAGGCCTAGGTCAGCAAGGGATGTGTGCCGGTTTCTGGGAGCAGCCGGGTACTTCCGCCGCCATATTGAGGGGTTTGCTAGTATAACAGCGCCTTTAACTGACCTTGTAAAGAAGAATGCTAAATTTATGTGGACATTAGAACATGATGAGGCTTATACTAAACTCAAAAGTCAATTAATTACCGCCCCAGTCTTAGCTGTGCCTGACTTTGATAAGGAATGGGAGGTGCATACAGACGCTAGTGGTGTTGCCATAGGAGGGTGCTTAATGCAGCGTGATTCAGAGAACCATCCTCACCCTGTGGCGTATTTCAGTAGAAAAGTGAAGGGACCTGAAGTTAGATACTCAGCAACAGACAAGGAAGCACTTGCTGTGGTTGAAAGTGTTCGTTATTTTGAGCCTTACCTATTCCAACGTCATTTTGTTATTTTCACAGATCACAGAGCTCTCACTTATATATTTAAAAAGAAAACAAAGTGTCCCCGGATGTCTAGTTGGTCTCATGAGCTGTCAGCTCACTCGTTTCAGATCCTGTATAAGCCTGGTCCTTCTCACGTTGTGCCAGACACCTTGAGTAGGAACATCGCGTCAGTTAACATAAATGTCAACATTGAAACTATTGCAAGTGATAAAATGAGAGAATTTCAAATGGGAGAACAGCGATGGAAGGAAATAATTGAATATTTGGAGGGTGGTAAATACCCTATGAAGAAAGGTAACTTTCCCCTGCAACATTTTGACCTGCAGAAGGGTGTCCTATACTATGTTAACGACATGAAAGATCGTGCGGTTTATCAGTTAGTCATCCCCGACACGTTAAGATCATCGGCCGTGAAACTCGCGCATGCATCTAAGATCGCTGGTCACCCTGGGGTCTTTAAGACCTATATGAGAGCAAAAACTTTATTCTATTTTCCTGGGATGTTATCTTATATAACTAAGTTTGTCAAATCTTGTGCCAACTGCCAACGACGAAAAGGTACCCCTAAGGTACAAGCGCCACTACAAGAGTTCCCTGAAATTTTTGAGCCTTTAGATCGTGTGGGAGCAGATTTGATTGATTTACATAGTAGTCATTCGGGTAATCGCTACGTGTTGGTTCTAGTGGACCATCTGTCCCGGTTCACTACCTTGGTTGCTCTTCCTCGTAAGGACGCGCAGACTGTTGCAGACGCTTTCTTAAGTAAATTTGTCACTGTGTTTGGACCACCTAAAGTATTAGTATCTGACAGAGGTCAAGAGTTCGTTGGTAACACTTTTAAAGAAGTTTGTAAAATTTTAGAAACTACAACAGCCCTCACGACTGCTTACCATCCGCAAGCAAACGGTATGACTGAAAGAACCAATCGTACAATCAAGGATATGCTAGCAATTCTTGCAGAGAAAGATGCTGCCACCTGGGATGAACAACTCCCCTATGTTCAACTAACCTTGAACACTGCCATTCATCAGTCAATTAACACTCAACCACTGCTGCTTTTCACGGGGCGCTCATGTAATTTCCCATCAGGTCTGCTTAACAGACACGAGATTGTGTACGGTGAGGATTATCCTTCAGAAATCCTCTCTAAAATGCGAAATGCTTGGAGGATTGCCGCTGAGGCTTCTAAGACTGCGAGGAGCCGGTATGCGCACTATTATGATAAGAAGGTTCAACCGTTGACACTTAGAGAGGGAGGCTTGGTTATGAGGTTAAATGAAAAGGCACCTGCCAATCAAAGTAGGAAGCTAGCACCTAGATGGCATGGACCATACAGAGTAATTAAGAAGCTTGGACCAGTTAATTTTCTGATCAGGGGAATTTTTGATGACCAGGGTGACACAACTATTCATGTCAACAAATTAAAGTGTTACGTTGCCAGGGAGGAACTGGAACTGCCTTCAGCGATTCCCATTCCTGACACTTCTGAGTTGACTGACCCAGCTGGGATTGCCCGGGAAGGAGAGGAGGACCTTCTGTCAACTCTCATTGGTACCCAGGGCCAGCCTTGTCACCCTATGTTAGTGTGGTAGTGTGTGTTGGTGGTAGTGTCGTGGTGGTAGTGTGTGGTAGTAGTGTGTGGTGGTGGTAGTGTGTGGTGGGGTAGTGTGTGGTGGTGGTAGTGTGTGGTGGTGGTAGTGTCGTGGTGGTAGTGTGTGGTGGTAGTGTGTGTGTGGTGGTAGTGTGTGGTGATGGCAGTGTGTGGTGGTGGAAGTGTATGGTGGTGGTAGAGTGTGGTGGTAGATTGTGGTGGTGTTAGTGTGTGTGGTGGTAGTGTGTGGTGGTGGTAGTGTGTGGTGGTGGTAGTGTGTGGTGGTGGTAGTGTATGGTGGTGGTATTGTGTGGTGGTGGAAGTGTGTGATGGTGGTAGTGTGTGGTGGTGTAGTATGTGGTGGTAGTGAGTGGTGGTGGTAGTGTGTGGTGGTGGTAGTGTGTAGTGGTGGTAGTGTGTGGTGGTGGTAGTGTGTGGTGGTGGTAGTGTATGGTGGTGGTAGGTGTGGTGGTGGTAGTGTGTGGGTGGTGGTAGTGTGTGGTGGTGGTAGTGTGTGGTGGTGGAAGTGTGTGTGGTGGTAGTGTGTGGTGTGGTAGTGTGTGGTGGTGGTGGTAGTGTGTGGTGGGGGTAGTGTGTGGTGGTATTGTGTGGTGGTGGTAGTGTATGTGGTTGTAGTGTGTAGTGGTGTTAGTGTGTGTGGTGGTAGTGTGTTGTCATGGTAGTGTGTGGTGGTAGTGTGGGGGGGTGGTAGGTGTGGTGTGGTAGTGTGTGTTGGTGGTAGTGTGTGGTGGTGGTAGTGTGTGGTGGTGGTAGAGTATGGTGGTGGTAGTGTGTGGTGGTGGGTAGTGTCGTGGTGGTAGTGTGTGGTGGTAGTGTGTGGTGGTGGTAGTGTGTGTGGTGATGGTAGTGTGTGGTAGTGGTAGGTATGGTGGTTGTAGTGTGTAGTGGTGTTAGTGTGGTGGTGGTAGTGTGTTGTCATGGTAGGTGTGGTGGTAGTGTGTGGTGGTTGGTGTGGTGGTGGTAGTGTGTGGTGGTGGTAGTGTGTGGTGGTGGGTAGTGTGTGGTGGTGGTAGTGTATGGTGGTGTAGTGTGTGGTGGTGTTAGTGTGTGTGGTGGTAGTGTGAGGTGGTGGTAGTGTGGTGGTGGTAGTGTGTGTGGTGGTAGTGTGAGGTGGTAGTAGTGTGTGGTGGTTGTAGTGTGCTGGTAGTAGTGTGTGTGGTGGTGGTAGTGTGGGGGGATGTAGTGTGTGGTGGTGGTAGTGTGGTGGTAGTGTGTGTGGTGGTAGTGTGTGTGTAGTGGTAGTGTGTGGTGGTGGTAGTGTGTGGTGGTGGTAGTGTGTGTTGGTGGTAGTGTGTGTGGTGGTAGTGTGTAGTCGTGGAAGTATGTGGTGGTGGTGGTAGTGTGTGGTGTGGTAGTTTGTGGTGGTGGTATTGTGTGTTGGTGGTAGTTTGTGGTGGTGGTAGTGTGTGGTGATGGTAGTGTGTGGTGGTGGTAGTGTATGGTGGTGGTAGTGTGTAGTGGTAGTGTGTGGTGGAAGTGTGTGGTGGTGGTAGTGTGTGGGTGGTGGTAGTGTGTGGTGGTGGTAGATTGTGGTGGTGTTAGTTGTGTGGTGGTAGTGTGTGGTGGTAGTGTGTGGTGGTGGTAGTGTGTGGTGGTGGTAGTGTGTGGTGGTGGTAGTGTATGGTGGTGGTATTGTGTGGTGGGTGGAAGTGTGTGATGGTGGTAGTGTGTGGTGGTGGTAGTATGTGGTGGTAGTGTGTGGTGGTGGTAGTGTGTGGTGGTGGAAGTGTGTAGTGGTGGTTGTGTGTGGTGGTGGTAGTGTGTGGTGGTGGTAGTGTATGGTGGTGATAGTGTGTGGTAGTGTTAGTGTGTGTGGTGGTAGTGTGTTGTGATGGTAGTGTGTGGTGGTAGTGTGTGGTGGTAGTGTGTGGTGGTGGGAGTGTGTGTAGTGGTAGTGTGTGGTGGTGGTAGTGTGTGGTGGTGGTAGTTTGTGTTGGTGGTAGTGTGGTTGTTGGTAGTGTGTGTGTGGTGGTAGTGTGTGGACGTGGAAATGTGTGGTGGTGGTGGTAGTGTGTGGTGGTGGTAGTGTGTGGTGGTGGTAGTGTGTGTTGGTGGTAGTGTGTGGTGGTGGTAGTGTGTGGTAGTGGTAGTGTATGGTGGTGGTAGTGTGTGGTGGTGGTAGTGTGTAGTGGTTAGTGTGTGGTGGAAGTGGTGTGGTGGT
>WNGS01005929.1:0-10856 GCA_020271785.1 Procambarus virginalis
GGGTCACAATCACGGCCCCGGGGGTCACAATCACGGCCCCGGGCTGGGTCTCTGAGTCTTGACGGGAAACTAGAAACAAAAACGAATTAGAGGAATATTAGAAGTAAAAGAAGTGGGTGAAGAAAAAGGGAAAGAGAAACAAAAAAGATGATGAGGAATGGGAAGAAATAACGAAGAGGAAGTACAATAACAACAAAAATAATATATTACTAAGAATAATAAGAGGAAACGCCAAGGTTATCATGATAGAGAGTCACACAAAGTTATCATGGTAGAGAACCACACAGTTATCATGGTAGAGAACCACACAAAGTTATCATGGTAGAGAGTCACACAAAGTTATCATGATAGAGAACCACACAGTTATCATGGTAGAGAGTCACACAAAGTTATCATGGTAGAGAACCACACAAAGTTATCATGGTAGAGAACCACACAAAGTTATCATGGTAGAGAGTCACACAAAGTTATCATGGTAGAGAACCACACAAAGTTATCATGGTAGAGAGTCACACAAAGTTATCATGGTAGAGAACCACACAAAGTTATCATGGTAGAGAGTCACACAAAGTTATCATGGTAGAGAACCACACAAAGTTATCATGGTAGAGAACCACACAAAGTTATCATGGTAGAGAACCACACAAAGTTATCATGGTAGAGAACCACACAAAGTTATCATGGTAGAGAACCACACAAAGTTATCATGGTAGAGAACCACACAAGTTATCATGGTAGAGAACCACACAAAGTTATCATGGTAGAGAACCACACAAAGTTATCATGGTAGAGAACCACACAAAGTTATCATGGTAGAGAGTCACACAAAGTTATCATGGTAGAGAACCACACAAAGTTATCATGGTAGAGAACCACACAAAGTTATCATGGTAGAGAACCACACAAAGTTATCATGGTAGAGAACCACACAAAGTTATCATGGTAGAGAACCACACAAAGTTATCATGGTAGAGAACCACACAAAGTTATCATGGTAGAGAACCACACAAAGTTATCATGGTAGAGAACCACACAAAGTTATCATGGTAGAGAACCACACAGTTATCATGGAAGGATAGTAAACCTATTTCCCCCTAGAACCCGAGGAGCTATTAATATATATATATATATATATATATATATATATATATATATATATATATATATATATATATATATATAAAGTTTTTTGCTGCCTTTTCCAACAATGACACTTTCCTGCCCCATGGGAGATCACCCATTTCCAAATTACTGTCCCCCCTTTTCCACCCAAGAAGCTGATTAAAGAGCAAGCCTTGCTTCGTCAAGAGGAAAAGTACAATGCCTTAAGCCAAATTGATGCTTTGGTCAAAGAGCGCTCCCTTTCCCAGATTATTTACACTGAAGGATCCTTGCACCAGTCCTATGGTGCAGCTGGAAGTGCAGTTGTTGTGACAGGGAGAGATGGTTCCTTCTCCCATGAGTGTGGAGCGCGTCTAAGTAACTGGGCCTCTACTCTACAAACAAAATTGGTTGCCAAAATCCTTGCACTCAAGCGCTTATGTGAATCCAAAGTTGACACGCTAATTGTAAGTGACTCCTTGTCATCCTTGACTGCCCTCAGCTCCCCAAGGCATAACTGTGACGTGCTTATCTTTGAAGCTAGACACAGATATAATGAAATAATCAATGATGGAGTCAGAGCTTGTCTCATGTGGATTCCTTCCCATATTAGTCTACAAATGCATGATAGAACTGATGAGTTAGCTAAAACATTTGCCCATAAAGAGGGAATTGATTACCAACTTGGACTGCCTTTGAGCAGCCAGAGGGCAGCAATATTCCGGGAACATCAACAAAATCTCATAGACTTGAAGCAAAGTGAAACTATCATCATTCTATTATGCAGGAAGAACCGCACGTCTATGGGTCATCCAATAAAGTTAGCAGACTTCTAGATGTTACCACTGCTAGGCTTAGGCTCGGCTACAAGTATCTCTGGGAGTTTGCAACATCTGCTGATGTAGTCTTGACTAAATGTAAAAATTATGGAATTCAGAGATAACACCATCAATGGTGTCCAAGAAATGTGTAAGTACTTCATTCATAATGATGAATGCGAAGTATCCATAATTTGCTTACTGTAAGTGCAGCCTGCACATGACTGTAAAGCTGCCGCCCAGTTGGGTGGGTGTGGAGCAAGACTAGTAACTGTGTGACTCACCATAGATGTAAAGTGCCTTATATAGTGACTGTTGTGAGCCTCTTGTTGAATCAGTTGTGATATAAAAATAGTATTGATAATGTATATGTATTTGTGTAAAGGATTATATATATATATATATATATATATATATATATATATATATATATATATATATATACATATATATATATATATATATATATATATATATATATATATAAATATTAACAATTGTGTAACTAGCTTCAAAAGATAGTCACTTGCTTAGCTAAACGAACTATGTGTCTCTGTAACCCTTTCCACCACCGCCCACGGAATGGGTATGGGGTGCATAATAAAGAAATTGAAATTGCCTTTTCCACGTTATATCTTTTCATTTTCTTTCCTATAATAAACATTTTGAAAACAAAGAAGAAAATATTAACATAATACCTTAATCCATTTTCTATTGCTGTTCAATGTGGTGTTGCAAGGAATAGAATCTATATCGGACCAAAGGTGCTGGTGGGAACAGTCCCTGCCCTCGCTGTTGCATCGTGCAATATTGCTGTACTGAGAGAGTGAGAGTGAGAGAGAGAGAGAGAGAGAGAGAGAGAGAGAGAGAGAGAGAGAGAGAGAGAGAGAGAGAGAGAGAGAGAGAGAGAGAGAGAGAGAGAGAGGGAGGGGGAAGGAAAAGACGAGTGGATGAGAGTGAAGTCTCACTCACTCTCACTCAGTGATGACCCGAGTGAGTCACAAATACAGACAGAATGAAATAGTTAAGAGCGTCCGGGGGCACCCCTCTGGGTCCCCGGGTCGGGACGCCGGCCTGCCCACCAAGGCATGGCTGACGGATCTCTGATAATAGTGAATCTGTCTATTCTGATATTCTGGTAGAGTGTAAATCTAGCGTTGTGTTGAGGGGAGACTCGAATGGGGAGAGAGAGAGGGGGGGCAGGAGAGGGGACGATGGCTAAAAGGAGAGAGAAATGAAGCGGCTAAAGATACAACGAAACGAAAGAGAGATAAAGATGGAGAATTATAATGTGAACAGGAAAAGACTGAAGAATCTAGTGCCTCCATTACTGACAGGTAAGTGAAGATACGAAACCAGACTCTAACTGGGCAAACTGGTTAATGGATCAGTTGTAACAACACAGGAAGAATCACTGACCAGAACAATGGGCAGATGAACCCCAACAAGAAATAATAATCAATGTTTAAATACAATAAAACAGGACTAAAGAATACAGGATACACTTAACGTATTCTTGAAGGAGTGAACCTGAATGGTTTCTGGAATAATTCAGCGAACGACAGAGAGACGTACGCCAGCAGAACGCGCGAAGACCCTTCTCCAGGCTCCATGGTACTATGGCAATGGGCTCATCAGGACATTTGAAATTACAATCTTCAGAGCCAACTTAGGATGCATGAGACAATTCACACTCAACGAAACCCCTTGGTGCCCTGCCAGAGATGAGGAAGGTCCCGAAGACTAATGAACTTACCGGAGAAGAAGAGGACTCCTGCAGGGTGTCTGGTCTTGAAGGAGAAGGAGAGCTGGTCGCTCTGGGCTGATAGGGGCTGGCCACCAGTCCTCCTGAGGTCCCACCATAGGTACTCGCGCCCTCTGAAGGTGATCTCCTCCACTTGGCGTCCTGCAGGGGCAGAGAGACACAGTTGGTCACATACACAATGAAAGTACAATAAAGTGATATTTATATGAGAAAATCTGTGGAGCAGGAAGACGGGATCGAACCACCGTCCTGGCCATGTACGACACACGACTCCAGACGCGCGCAGTACAGACTCCAAAGATTTTCCTTACACGGGAAACAAGAGGGAATGTATAATATTAAGAATTATTAATTAATAAGCGACACCTAAAACAAACAAAATAAAACCTCCACGTGAGGGAGGAGTGGACAAACACACACATATAATCTGTTAAATCGACGTAGTTGGCATACCCGCAGGCCAGGAGGCTGCCCGGAGCCCCTGGCAACGATACACACCTACCAACACCTAAAGCAATAACTTCTTCCAATAAAAATCTTGTAGGAAAACCCAAGATCCAAGTTCGAAGGAATCTTACACACGAAAACTTAAGGCAAGACCCAAGGAGAACTTAGAACACCAATACTACGCATACAGAAGACTTCAAGTACACCAGACAAACATTGTCAGACTTCAATAAATTAGAGAAGCCCTGAAAGACTGAGCAGCCATGCAAGCGTGAGGGGCTGTGCCCAAGGGCCAGGGACCACCAGGGGGTCAGGGACCACTGATGAAAATGAAGAGGAGATAGCAAAGGAAGATAGGATAAGGAGCAGAAGAAACAGGAGCACGAAGAGGAAACACAGAATAATGCAGTATAGGAGAAAAAGGAGCGTTAGGCCGGCCAATATCCTACCAGCCCAAGCCTCCTCCTCCTGTCTCCTGCCTCCTCCTCCTGTCTCCTGCCTCCTCCTGCCTCCTCCTCCTCCTGCCTCCTTGAAAAATCTGAGCGGATTAAATTGTATTTTTCCAGGAATGAAACTTCACAGCCACTGTTATTTCGCATGGAATATTTCTTTCTTTCTCCATGTCTCCCTACTCGTTTATCTCTTTCATTATTCTTCCTATCTTCTCTCTCTCTCTCAATCCACCTTTCTACTTTCACTTGTCTATTTATCACCTAAGATATAACCGTAACGTGCGGCGCGTTACAAATAAAAACATTGAAGGTTACTATCTCACAAATCAATATTCTGTTCCAAAATGTTGTGAAATTGCGGATAGTGAGAGACTTCCTAGAATGAGAGAAGACAGATAAGCAAAAGTAACAGGAGAAGAACGAAGGCGGAGAGAGAAAACAAAAGAGGTGGAGATGGAGGCACTCCTCACTACAACCCCCCCCCCCCATCTTCCTCTCTTTACCATCTTGACCCCAATCGTAGATTCCCAACCCGTGTCTTCAATCTTCTTTCTCTATCTCTTACTTCCCTTTTAGCACTTGTCCTCCTGCATCGTCCTTATCCATATCTCCCCATCAGCACCACCTCCGTCTCGTGGTGACCGCGGCAGACACGACCACTCCACATACAAGATCAGGGTTATATATGCCGTGATGCAGCATCTATGCCCGCGAGCACGTCCGGTGAGGTGAGGCTGAGGAAAGTCCACGTCCAGCGGGGAGCCAGGAGGTAACAGGTAGACATAAGAACAAAACGCTATCGTTAAACACAATAGGGCTCACCATAGCCCGTGCTACATGGACACTTCGTCCTGAGTAGCTAAATCTTTAACAACAACAACGTAAAACACACATTCAAACTCAACCCTCCCGAGGCGCCATCAACACACCATGAAGGGAACATCGCCTCAGCCTCGCAAGATATGAGCCTGGCGAAGGAACGAGCGACCCCGCGAACGAACTGTCAACGCCTGGCGATGTCATCACCATCAAGAGAGAAGCTAATGCAATGTAGGCCGTCTGCTATGGCTTTGTGGTTGTCATTAAGGGCACTTATCTGGCTGGTGCACGACCTCTCCTCCTGCACACGGCATCATACACAGCCGCAGGGATGAACATCTCCCGTCATGTGGGATGAGTGTGCTAGTGATGCTCTTGGCGCCACAGTGATGAGGGGGAGGGATGATGTTGAGAGAGATGCTGTTGATGAGGGGGGAAGTTGTTGATGAGGGGGGGGGGTGTTGTTGATGAGGGGGATGTTGAGTCAGATGCTTTAGATGGGGATGAGAGGGATCCTAAGGGAGATGCTATTATTGAGGTAGGTGCTGTTGATATGAAAGCTGTTAATAGAGATGCATATTAGTTTGCCTTTCCATTAGAGACTTTCGGTGCCGTGGAGAGTGGGGGGGGGGACCTGCTGCTTGGGTGACAGCTTCTCCTCCATATCAACCTACCCTAGTTTTGCGCAACTCCATAGTCTCCTGAGACTGATGGACGCCTACTACTACTATAATAGAGATACTGGTGATAGGATGATATTGATAGGGATGCTGTTAACTGAGATGTTCATGAGGATGCTAGTGATTAAGGGATGATGTTACTGGTGATGTTGGTGATAAGAAGGATGCTGTAGATGGTGATGCTGTTCATGGGGATGGTGATGAGAGGGATGCTGGTGATGGATGATGTTAGTGTTAAGTACTAACATCACCAGTATTATCATGGTGATGGTGGTGCTCAATGGCGGTGATGGTTAATGGTTCAGGGCGTCTCTTCCAGGTCAGCAATGAGACCAATCTATGTCATGACACTTCCCTCGTGAAGGAATTACTTCCCCACTTACCAATCACATTTTGGCTCATACAGGATGATCTACTACCAGTGTTAGTTGTGGTAATGAGAAGGGTGGTAAGGTGGTGGTAGTGGGGGTGGTGGTAGTGATGGCAGCGATGGTGAATTTTGTGATAATGGATGTGGTGGTTGTAAATGTGACTGTGATGGTAGTACTGGTGGTGATTGTGTTAGTGGTGGTGAGTTTAATAGTGGTGATGGTGGTGGTGCATGGGAGTTGGGAGCACTGAGTGAGGATGTTGGAGAGATATCGTTGGAGGAAGGAAGGAGGGAGACCCGGATGTCCACCATCAACACCAACATTTCCGTGCAGGTGAGAACTGCCTTCGTCGACGGCCCGGAGGGATGGAGACGACGCAGTTTAGTGCGGCTTGTGATACCTCTCTGACCAAAGGATAGTAGACAGACTAAGAGTATTCCATCCTAGTGGGATAAAGAGCCGTATCTCATCCGTTTTAACTCGTTCTTTTGGGTAGTCAAGCAATGGAGTGTGAACCTGTTGTGTTTACATGACGCCAACGACGCGTTTGTTATGGTTCTATAGACATTCTATGTCAGTCTCTGAAGGAGACTCTGCTAGTGACCATGGAAGTGAAGGTACTGTTTGGAGGGGAAAGGGAAGGAGTGGGGGAGGGGGAGGAAAGTATGGGGGTAATTATGGGCCAATATGATGACAGCACTGGAACAGTGGATCACCACCACACACTCCCGTCACACCATGGTACAAAACTTCCGTTTCCCTTCCCAGTGTTTCGAAACCAAGTCTGTACCAGCCATTCTCCACTCTTAGCCGTTCCTGCCTGCCTCTTCCTCCCCCCTTGTCTCTCTTCTTCTTTCCTACCCGCTACTTCTCCATTTGTCATCGTGATTTATCCGTTCATTACCCGGGTAACGAACGGCCAGCACACGATGATTACGAAAACCGATTTCCGTGGCTTTCCGCCGCTCCAGTGTCACACTTGACACATTTTTGGCGGGAGATGTGGAGCCGCGTCGATATCTTGCAGTTTCCCAGGAAAAATTGTTCGCTCGCATTACCACCCGCCCGCTCAACTAGTAGGTCGCGTTTGTTACGTTGTCGTAATCAAATGTAACCTATTAAGAAAAGTAACGGCTCACAAATATTGACGTTTTCAATGTATCAGACCCGAGAGGTCAGGTTCCTGAGTCAATGTGGTTTACCCTTTGTCGATATACGTCATAAGTTGAGGGACTTTTGTGGAACTATTATTATTATTATTATTTGTTACCTGAAAGTATATAATATAGCACAATAAAACACAAAAGGAAGGGAATGGTAAGAGAAAAGCACATAGAAACTGTACTGGAGGGGACCTAAACATTCCCTCTAATGCGTTATGTGTGCATTCCTCCGAGGCTAAGGGTCCTCCTTCTTCCAGCCAAAGGTAGTACTCCCATATTGAAAAAAATAAAAAATATTATAATTATTATTATTATTAAACAAATTTACTGGAACAGAGTGGGGGATTGATTCACCAGCATCCTGGTGGACGCCAGACGGTCACCATACCCCTGACCCATGACATGCAAAAGCTATTCAACTCGGGACACTAATGTGTCCTGTAAGGGTTCTGGAGTAGGCGGGCACCTGTTGCCACAACCCAGTTTTACGAATAGCCCGCCTGCACTCTGGGGTAGGTAGGGAGCCTCTCACCCAGACGCTGGTTCAAGCCCCGCTCTGCTACTGTCATTTTCTCATTGATTATTACACGACTGTGATATCCTTGTGTATTATTATTATTATTATTATTATTATTATTATTATTATTATTATTATTTTAAAAGCAGACATATTTATAAATTTTCTGAAAAGTGCTACTAGTAAGAAGCTTTTTGATAATAGAAACTATCCACCCCACCACAAAGTACTCAGACTATCCATCCCACCACAAAGTGCTCATACTATCCATCCCACCACAAAGTACTCAGACTATCCACCTCACCACAAGGTGCTCAGACTATCCACCTCACCACAAGGTGCTCAGACTATCCACCCCACCACAAGGTACTAAGACTATCGGAATGGCTTGGCGCTTTCCCCTGGTAATTCCCCTCAGACTATCCACATGACATAGTGGAGGGGAATGAACGGAGACATGTGGTCATGTGCCACTTTGTCTCTGGTGGAGAGAGAAAGAGGAACACTGTGTTACAGAGACATTCCACAGAGGCCAACCAGAGGTTGACACACTAGACAACTCTAGTACCTCTAGTACACACTAGAGGAGGTGCTCCATCAAACTCATATGAATCCACCTACATATGAATTTGGGTGGATGTAAATAGGAGATTCCTTGCAAGGGCCAATAGACCTTCTGCAGTTTGTTTTATTCTTATGGTCAATTTTCCATGTCCCTCTCTCTCCCTGTTCCTCTCTGTCTCCCTGTCCTCTGTCTCCGTGTCCCTCTCTCTCCCTATCCCTCCCTCTCTCTCCCTACCATACCACATTCAACGCACACTCCTCTCATATGGGCGATGCCAAACTAGACATAAAGTGTCATTTTGCTTGCTCTGTGATTATCTTTTCTTGTGTGTGTGTGAAGGGGAAGGAGGAAGGAGGGTAAAAGGAGGAAGGGGAGAGAAGAAGAGGAGAAGAGGGGGAAGCAGAGCCACAATATAGCCTCGAGAGCACCCCAGGAGAGTGTACTTAGGCCAGATATATTGCCCGCCCCCAGAGGCCAACCTCCGCGATTCAGATTTCCTCCGCGGCTCGCCTTGCGATTCTGAATTGGAAATAGTAGGACAGAAGGTGCATTTTGCTGATTCTGAACTGGAAATATGATTCCTCAGTGACACTTTCCAATTTTAAATTGAAAATAACACGACTAAGGATGTATTAACTTTCATGCACCGTGAAGAAGAGGAAGAAGAAGAAGAGAAGAAGAGAAGAAGAAGACAAGAGGAAGAAGAAGAAGAAGAAGAAGAAGAAGAAAAAGAAGAGAAGAATACAAGAGGAAGAAGAGAAGAAGAAGAAGAAGAAGAAGAAGAAGAGAAGAAGAAAAAGAACAGTGAAAATAATATTATTATTATAATAAGAAATAAAGAAAATGAAGATAAAGATGAAATAGAAAAAAACAGAAAAGATAAAAAGGGGAAAAAGAACATACTCAAGAAATATTAAGAATAACAACTACGATACAATATTCAACTATGTAAAAAACAGACAAACAAAAAAAGAATTCCTTGTTTTAAACGATTTAGACAAGTCTAAATTACTTCTAAATTTAAAAGTTTACATTTAGAAAGAAATTTAGCTTTGCATATATTATTATGACTTCCTTTACCACTGCGGTCCGTGTTATTAGTATTATTATTATAAATGTTACAGCTCTAACTACATAGTTCAATATTAACATACTTGTGCATGCTTATATATATATATATATATATATATATATATATATATAATCTATATATATATATATATATATATATATGTTATCGTCTCCACTTGATAATGAGGTTGAAGAATTAACTCCAACGTTTATTTTATTGTTTTATTGTGGCCTGACTCTTAGAAATGTGTTTCACTGATCGTGTCATTTTCAAAGGTGAATACAATGTAAGTAGACCAACTGAGTATATAACAGAGAGTGGTGCTACATGGGCCACATAGTGGTGCCACATGGGCCACATAGTGGTGCCACATGGGCCACATAGTGGTGCCACATAGGCCAGTAGGCCCACTGCCGCCTCTCTACTCCTCTGTTCTTATGGTGGCTGGCGCGTGGTGCATGTTGTGAGGTGGTGGTGTCCACAAGAGTGGAGGTGGTGTTGTGTGGTGGTGCGGTACACAAGAGTGGAGGTTGTGGTGTGCTCGGGTGCTACAGAGGCAGCATCTGGACCAGGGCCAGATGAGGCTTATCACGGATGTAATGGCTCCACAACCCTGGTAATTACTCGGTGTGCCCATTATCACCTCATCTCTTTCAGCTTCTTCTCACGCTGTATCCTCCTCCCTTGCTCTAATTCCCACCATCTATTACCACCATCTCTCTCTCCCTCTCCTCACTCACCTTCTCTCTTCTCGTTGTCTCCCATTTATCTCTCTCACCCCCCATGTGTTGCTTCGCCTCCTGGCCCCCGCCTCCTCACTCCGCCGCCATCTTTCCAACTATTTCGATTCATTATTGTGAATTTTAACTTCGAAATTTTCGACGTTCAGCATTCTAGTTTCTTCACAATCTCGCTTGTTTCATCCTTTCAATTACCATTCGTTGGGGTTCCTTGTTAATTCTCCCTGAGGTGCATTTCCCCTCTTTCCCCTCCCTCCTTACCTCTTTTCCTTCACTGCTCTCCCTCACTCCTTCTCACCCTCTTCTACTCCCATATATATGGAAAGTTTCTTTCCCTCATCTTCTC
>WNGS01005929.1:10901-22638 GCA_020271785.1 Procambarus virginalis
CTTCTCTATGGTTCTTCTTCTCTCTTCATCCTTTCTTTTTCTCCCCCTACCCATGTGTTCCTTCTCTGCCATTCCCTCCTCTTCCTCTCCTCTCCTCCTCTTCATCCTCGCAGGGTTTAATCTGCTAAGTGCCGGGAGCCGGGAGCGGGAGCTGATTTTTTTCCCTTAGTGTTAATTAAGTATATATATAACACATAGAAGGAGTCCGTTACGCTCTCGCTGTATACCAAGACAACATCAGCCGGCGGAGGCATGGGGAGCCGGCTGGAGGGATGGGAGAGCCGGCTGGAGGGATGGGAGAGCCGGCTGGAAGGATGTGAGAGCCGGCTGGAGGGATGGAAGAGCCGGCTGGAGGGATGGAAGAGCCTGCTGGAAGGATGTGAGAGCCGGCTGGAGGGATGGAAGAGCCTGCTGGAAGGATGTGAGAGCCTGCTGGAAGGATGTGAGAGCCGGCTGGAAGGATGTGAGAGCCTGCTGGAAGGATGGAAGAGCCTGCTGGAGGGATGGAAGAGCCTGCTGGAGGGATCGTAGAGCCGGCTGGATGGATAGAAGAACGGTTGGAAGGATGGGAGAGCCGGCTGGAGGGATGAGAGAGCCAACTCCTGCAAGGATGGAAGACCCTGCTGTCCGAC
This sequence comes from Procambarus virginalis, assembly GCA_020271785.1. NCBI lineage: Eukaryota > Metazoa > Arthropoda > Malacostraca > Decapoda > Cambaridae > Procambarus > Procambarus virginalis. Next base: position 11,534 of record WNGS01005929.1, read on the forward strand.
AATTAACAATTACTAGCGAAGTCGCGGAAAATATTTGCAATAAACTAACCCATTCACCGACACCATTTAAGTAACTTTTTACCCCAATTTACATTTTAAAAATTCATTTGAAGAGCGGCGATCCAATTAACAAATCAGCGCCCGCCCCCCATTGTGACAACTGATTGATCGCACCCACCAGAGTTTTTATTGAGCCAATTTTTAGTACTAAAGAGTGTGTCTGTGTCGTTTTTAATGACAATTTTATATTGATATATATATATTATATGCAGTATCCGCAACGGAACAGATAATTCATCGTATTGGAGGCACGCACACACATAAACACCACAGTCGATGTATATATATGCACTTACGCATGCGCACACAGACATACACACACGCATGCGCAGAGTGAGAGAGAGGGAGGGGGGGGGGGGGGATATTTACTTAAGCATCACTTGTCACTGTCAATTATTAAGTAAACATGTACATAATTAATTATTATTAATAATATGGCGTGTGTTTTCTAAACAATTACTACACGAATATATAATTCTCCGCCACGAGTCGTAAGGTCGAAGGTAAAAAGCCCGCCAATTTTTCCCGCCACGGCTGGACCTTTGGCGGGCCCGGTGTCGTTCGCACAATGGCCCAACTACGCTTGGGAAACCATACCGGTGGACAGTTACGTCATGGCATTTAGATCATCAAATATATAATAATATCAAAGTGAATCCACAAGGTCCTCTGTGAATACTCTTTATTTTCTTCTTCGAGGCTGTGGGTCCCATCAATTCATATCTGCTTATTAGCAGGGTGTATGGAAACCCCTACCCCTAATATATGATAGGAAGGAGGGTTGTAAAATATTTGCCTGGGGTTTACCTGTGGGCAGTGTCGTGAGTTTGTCCGATATGAGAATAGGTTTCATTGGGGATGTTTTTGATTAGTATGGCTGTTGGTGGTGGCTGTTGGTAGATCTGGTTCTACCACTCATGGTGCTACCTCCTAATGATTCCACCACTCACCGGCTCTACCATTCGATGGCTCTTCCCTTGTACTGTCTACCATATCTCTACCTCCAGTAAGTAAATATATTATGCCAATACGGTTGGAGGTAATTCCCTTACAAAGCTTTATGAGAACCCTCCCTCGTTTCCGCTCCAGGGATAATATTCTGAGTGCCTTGTGGCAGTCTCATTAGTTGAGATGTCTGGCTCCATGCACACTGGCACCGGAAGAGAGATATACACACCAAGAACATATATACAGTCTGTATACACTGCATATACACAGCGTATATGAATTGAGTGCTTAGCCATGGAACATATCCAGGAGTATATGGCATACTTGCTATACTTGGTCAGTAAGCAAGTGAGGTGACCTTAATTAAGAACCCTCTTGTGGTTGATAGGTTTTCAGACATACAACCAACCAAACGCCTGTAGTTAACGATTTATTTGTTGTATTGTTGTATCTGGGATATCCGGCCTGGCTTAAGAGTCGCTGTGGCCGGATGTACGTCACGACGCACACAAGACGATTCGCTGATGCATTTTAAAACCTCACCTAACCTTCACTACAGCCTGCGTCACCAATACATACAACACGGCTTTGGATCACCCAGCCTATTCGTCAAGGCATTAGTTTATTCAACACGGATTACAGAGCTTAATAGAACGCAAGTTATACAGCTTATACATCCCGGCTTGTAAAGTATAATTCAACACGGATTATACAGTTTATACACCTTCTTCGTAGTGCTCATTCATACAGTTTATTCAAAGCAGATTTCACAGATTATTCAACAATGTATGAATGATTATACAGCTTATTAGCAGGGTGTATGGAAAACAATGGGGGAGGGGGGGGAGAGACGACAATAATGGGCATAGGAAGAATAATGGGTGAGGGAGAGGAATAGGTTAATAATGAAAAGAATGGGTAAGAGAAAACAATAAATGGTGAAAAGACAGGAATGGGTGAGGAGGGTACAATAATGGATAAAAAGACACAGAAATGAGCAAGAATGGACAATAATGGGTAAGGAAGATAAAAATGGATGAGACGAGGTTAGTAATAGGTGAGGAGGAATAGTAATGGTCAGGAGGAAATAATGAATGAAAAGGTAAATGCTCTGGGTTAAATTGGGTATTAAGGAATAAATAGGACTGGAAATGGGTAACCATGGATAGTAGAGGTGGATGCATGAGGCAATTAATGGTGCCGCCCCATCAACACGGGTTGATGAGGCGGCAGATGGACCGGGATGAATTATGCAAATTCCAGAATGTCAACTGCAAATTCCCTGCCATAAATATTGCCAATTCCCATACGGAATTTGCAAAAAATTGTGAAAGGCAAATTGCGTTAGACCCGAGTTGGAAATATTGCCAATTTGGGGAGGAAAATTGAATGGAATCTCAGACGTAAAACGCGCAAATTCCGAAACTAGGATTGTGTAAATTACCAGATGTACTCAGAGCAATTTGTGTAATATATAGTTTACATTAAATAAATTATTATAAAGAAATTTCTGTTATTATTATTATTAATATTATTATTATCTGCTCTAAAGCCCGGCCTTTCGACCATCAATTGCTTAATGCAATGACACTTTTCACTCGTTTCTCTTGATATATTTACATTTAAAAATATATATCAAAGAGGCCTCGACAACTTGCTTATGTAGTTCGTCCCATTTATGTATTTTACTCTTAAGATTGTTAATGTTCCTTGTGAGATTTATGTGGTCCATTCCTGTCTCCCTCTCTCACCTACTCTCTCTTCTCCTCCATTCTCCAGAGAAAGAGAATGGAGCTCTCTCTCTCTCTCTCCTTAACGAAGTATCTCTTCTTTCCAAGCACTCGCCAACCCTACCTTTCATTCCCCTCTGATAACTCTCACGACAGCTGCACATCCTTCCACAGTTGACTGTTATAATGTTGGTCACTCACCTCCTTGACAGCTCGGTGGATGCTGACAGTGTGCCACTGGTTGTCATCGAAGCGCACGTTGTCTGGCCTCACCGTGACCTTGAGGGGGTCTCCGCCCATGTCAAGGGTCACCAGCACGCCGCCCTCGCGAAGGGCCATGTTGACGTAGTCCTTGCCGTCTCCTGTCAAGTGACCAAGGTCAAGGTTGATGAGGTTGACTGCGTTGGTGGAGGTGTGTGTGTGTGTGTGTGTGAGTGCAAGTATAAATATCAAGTGACGTCACTTAAACATTAGCATGCACCAACTTAATATTAAACATTCCTATACTCATAACTTCCTTCAACTCCACTAACAAATTTAACACAACTGAAAAGCTTGCAGATTTAAGCTGTTGCATTAACTTACATATTCTTAAGTTAGCATTCACTTAACTCCGCAGTAAGACAACACATATATTCACAATGAGATATTTTCATAAGGAAAGCACTTCTAGTTCTGGATAAGCCATAAGGAACCAAGGGAAAATAAGAAGGACAGAATTGAAGGGGTAATATTATCCGGGAAGAAAGTGGCAGATATTCCAGGAAGACAGGAAAAGAAAACAAATAGGGCAAAACAGTCGAGAAATAAATAAAAGGGAAAACAAATCTGCAAGAAACGACAAGGCAAAAATAGTCAGAGAAAACAATGAAAAAAATACCGTGCAAATAAAGGAAAAGCAATGTCAATAAAAATAACAAAGTAAAAGGTTCAAAGGAGAAAGTAAAGGTATAAATTCAAGGAGGAAAAGAAGGATACAAATGCAAAATTAACACATCAACTCCTCACAATCCAAACAGAAACACCACACACACACACACACTAAACACGATACTAATGAACAAAAGACCACACAAATGGAGCAAGAGTGAGGATGCTGGTCAGTCAGTCAGGCCGGGCGATAATTAAGAGTAAGAACTAAGAGGATACAATCACGGCCCTGGGGGACACAATCACGGCCCGGGGGACACAATCACGGCCCTGGGGGACACAATCACGGCCCTGGGGGACACAATCACGGCCCCGGGGGACACAATCACGGCCCTGGGGGACACAATCACGGCCCTGGGGGACACAATCACGGCCCCGGGGGACACAATCACGGCCCTGGGGACACAATCACGGCCCTGGGGACACAATCACGGCCCCGGGGGACACAATCACGGCCCTGGGGGACACAATCACGGCCCCGGGGGACACAATCACGGCCCTGGGGGACACAATCACGGCCCTGGGGGACACAATCACGGCCCCGGGGACACAATCACGGCCCTGGGGGACACATCACGGCCCGGGGGACACAATCACGGCCCCGGGGGACACAATCACGGCCCAGGGGGACACAATCACGGCCCGGGGGACACAATCACGGCCCCGGGGGACACAATCACGGCCCCGGGGGACACAATCACGGCCCGGGGGACACAATCACGGCCCCGGGGACACAATCACGGCCCCGGGGGACACAATCACGGCCCCGGGGGACACAATCACGGCCCCGGGGGACACAATCACGGCCCCGGGGGACACAATCACGGCCCCGGGGACACAATCACGGCCCGGGGGACACAATCACGGCCCCGGGGGACACAATCACGGCCCGGGGGACACAATCACGGCCCCGGGGGACACAATCACGGCCCGGGGGACACAATCACGGCCCGGGGGACACAATCACGGCCCCGGGGGACACAATCACGGCCCCGGGGACACAATCACGGCCCCGGGGGACACAATCACGGCCCCGGGGGACACTCACGGCCCGGGGGACACAATCACGGCCCCGGGGGACACAATCACGGCCCGGGGGATACAATCACGGCCCGGGGACACAATCACGGCCCAGGGGTCACAATCACGGCCCCGGGGACACAATCACGGCCCTGGGGGACACAATCACGGCCCCGGGGGTCACAATCACGGCCCCGGGGGACACAATCACGGCCCCGGGGGGACACAATCACGGCCCCGGGGGTCACAATCACGGCCCCGGGGGTCACAATCACGGCCCCGGGGGACACAATCACGGCCCCGGGGACACAATCCCGGCCCCGGGGGCACAATCACGGCCCCGGGGTCACAATCACGGCCCCAGGGGACACAATCACGGCCCCGGGGGTCACAATCACGGCCCCGGGGGTCACAATCACGGCCCCGGGGGTCACAATCACGGCCCCGGGGGACACAATCACGGCCCAGGGGGACACAATCACGGCCCGGGGGACACAATCACGGCCAGGGGGACACATCACGGCCCCGGGGACACAATCACGGCCCCGGGGCACAATCACGGCCCCGGGGGTCACAATCACGGCCCCGGGGGACACAATCACGGCCCCGGGGACACAATCACGGCCCCGGGGGACACAATCACGGCCCGGGGACACAATCACGGCCCCGGGGGTCACAATCACGGCCCCGGGGGTCACAATCACGGCCCCGGGGGTCACAATCACGGCCCCGGGCTGGGTCTCTGAGTTCTTGACGGGAACTAGAAACTAAACGAATTAGAGGAATAATTAGAAGTACAAGAAGTGGGTGAAGAAAAGAGGAGAAAGAGAAACAAAAAGATGATGAGGAATGGGAAGAAATAACGAAGAGGAAGTACAATAACAACAAAAATAATATATTACTAAGAATAATAAGAGGAAACGCCAAGGTTATCATGGTAGAGAACCACACAAAGTTATCATGGTAGAGAACCACACAGTTATCATGGAAGGAATAGTAAACCTATTTCCCCCTAGAACCCGAGGAGCTATTAATAAAAAAAAAAAAAAAATATATATATATATATATATATATATATATATATATATATATATATATATATATATATATATATATATATATATATAAAGTTTTTTGCTGCCTTTTCCAACAATGACACTTTCCTGCCCCATGGGAGATCACCCATTTCCAAACTACTGTCCCCTCTTTCCCACCCAAGAAGCTGATTAAAGAAGAACCCTTTCTTCGCCAAGAGGCAAAGTACAATGCCTTAAGCCAAATTGATGCTTTGGTCAAAGAGCGCTCCCTTCCCCAGATTATTTACACTGAAGGATCCTTGCACCAGTCCTATGGTGCAGCTGGAAGTGCAGTTGTTGTGACAGCGAGAGATGGCTCCTTCTCCCATGAGTGTGGAGCGCGTCTAAGTAACTGGGCCTCTACTCTACAAACAGAATTGGTCGCCATAATCCTTGCACTCAAGCGCGTATATGAATCTAAAGTTGACACGCTAATTGTAAGTGACTCCTTGTCATCCTTGACTGCCCTCAGCTCCCCAAGGCATAACTGTGACGTGCTTATCACTGAAGCTAGACACAGATATAATGAAATCATTAATGATGGAGTCAGAGCTTGTCTCATGTGGATTCCTTCCCATATTGGTCTACAAATGCATGATAGAACTGATGAGTTACCTAAAACATTTGCTCATAAAGAGGGAATTGATTACCATCTTGCGCTGCCTTTGAGCAGCCTGAGGGCAGTAATATTCTGGGAACATCAACAAAATCTCGTAGACTTGAGGCAAAGTGAAATTCACACCAGTTACTCCATCTATCATCATTCTATTATGCAGGAAGAACCGCACGTCTATGGGTCATCCAATAGGGTTAGCAGACTTCTAGATGTTACCACTGCTATGCTTAGGCTCGGCTACAATCTCTGGGAGTTTGCAACATCTGCTGATGTAGACTTGACTAAATGTAAACTCGGTCAGCAGAACTATTAGCATACTTTGAGTCATTATATTGGAATGTGAAAAATCATGGAATTCAGAGATAACACCATCAGTGGTGTCCAAGAAATGTGTAAGTACTTCATTCATAATGATGAATGCGAAGTATCCATAATTGGCTTACTGTAGGTGCAGCCTGCACATGACTGTAAAGCTGCCGCCCAGTTGGGTGGGTGTGGAGTAAGACTAGTAACTGTGTGACTCACCATAGATGTAAAGTGCCTTGTATAGTGACTGTTGTGAGCCTCTTGTTGAATCACTTGTGATATAAAAATAGTATTGATAATGTATATGTATTTGTGTAAAGGATTATATATATATATATATATATATATATATATATATATATATATATATATATGTATATATATATATATATATATATATATATATATATATATACATAAATATTAACAATTGTGTAACTAGCTTCAAAAGATAGTCACTTGCTTAGCTAAACGAACTATGTGTCTCTGTAACCCTTTCCACCACCGCCCACGGAATGGGTATGGGGTGCATAATAAAGAAATTGAAATTGCCTTTTCCACGTTATATCTTTTCATTTTCTTTCCTATAATAAACATTTTGAAAACAAAGAAGAAAATATTAACATAATACCTTAATCCATTTTCTATTGCTGTTCAATGTGGTGTTGCAAGGAATAGAATCTATATCGGACCAAAGGTGCTGGTGGGAACAGTCCCTGCCCTCGCTGTTGCATCGTGCAATATTGCTGTACTGAGAGAGTGAGAGTGAGAGAGAGAGAGAGAGAGAGAGAGAGAGAGAGAGAGAGAGAGAGAGAGAGAGAGAGAGAGAGAGAGAGAGAGAGAGAGAGAGAGACAGACAGAGAGAGGGGAGGGGGAAGGAAAAGACGAGTGGATGAGAGTGAAGTCTCACTCACTCTCACTCAGTGATGACCCGAGTGAGTCACAAATACAGACAGAATGAAATAGTTAAGAGCGTCCGGGGGCACCCCTCTGGGTCCCCGGGTCGGGACGCCGGCCTGCCCACCAAGGCATGGCTGACGGATCTCTGATAATAGTGAATCTGTCTATTCTGATATTCTGGTAGAGTGTAAATCTAGCGTTGTGTTGAGGGGAGACTCGAATGGGGAGAGAGAGAGGGGGGGCAGGAGAGGGGACGATGGCTAAAAGGAGAGAGAAATGAAGCGGCTAAAGATACAACGAAACGAAAGAGAGATAAAGATGGAGAATTATAATGTGAACAGGAAAAGACTGAAGAATCTAGTGCCTCCATTACTGACAGGTAAGTGAAGATACGAAACCAGACTCTAACTGGGCAAACTGGTTAATGGATCAGTTGTAACAACACAGGAAGAATCACTGACCAGAACAATGGGCAGATGAACCCCAACAAGAAATAATAATCAATGTTTAAATACAATAAAACAGGACTAAAGAATACAGGATACACTTAACGTATTCTTGAAGGAGTGAACCTGAATGGTTTCTGGAATAATTCAGCGAACGACAGAGAGACGTACGCCAGCAGAACGCGCGAAGACCCTTCTCCAGGCTCCATGGTACTATGGCAATGGGCTCATCAGGACATTTGAAATTACAATCTTCAGAGCCAACTTAGGATGCATGAGACAATTCACACTCAACGAAACCCCCTTGGTGCCCTGCCAGAGATGAGGAAGGTCCCGAAGGACTAATGAACTTACCGGAGAAGAAGAGGACTCCTGCAGGGTGTCTGGTCTTGAAGGAGAAGGAGAGCTGGTCGCTCTGGGCTGATAGGGGCTGGCCACCAGTCCTCCTGAGGTCCCACCATAGGTACTCGCGCCCTCTGAAGGTGATCTCCTCCACTTGGCGTCCTGCAGGGGCAAGAGAGACACAGTTGGTCACATACACAATGAAAGTACAATAAAGTGATATTTATATGAGAAAATCTGTGGAGCAGGAAGACGGGATCGAACCACCGTCCTGGCCATGTACGACACACGACTCCAGACGCGCGCAGTACAGACTCCAAAGATTTTCCTTACACGGGGAAACAAGAGGGAATGTATAATATTAAGAATTATTAATTAATAAGCGACACCTAAAACAAAACAAAATAAAACCTCCACGTGAGGGAGGAGTGGACAAACACACACATATAATCTGTTAAATCGACGTAGTTGGCATACCCGCAGGCCAGGAGGCTGCCCGGAGCCCCTGGCAACGATACACACCTACCAACACCTAAAGCAATAACTTCTTCCAATAAAAATCTTGTAGGAAAACCCAAGATCCAAGTTCGAAGGAATCTTACACACGAAAACTTAAGGCAAGACCCAAGGAGAACTTAGAACACCAATACTACGCATACAGAAGACTTCAAGTACACCAGACAAACATTGTCAGACTTCAAATAAATTAGAGAAGCCCTGGAAGACTGAGCAGCCATGCAAGCGTGAGGGGCTGTGCCCAGGGGGCCAGGGACCATCAGGGGGCAGGGACCATCAGGGGTCAGGGACCATCAGGGGTCAGGGACCACCAGGGGACAGGGACCATCAGGGGTCAGGGACCATCAGGGGTCAGGGACCACTGATGAAAATGAAGAGGAGATAGCAAAGGAAGATAGGATAAGGAGCAGAAGAAACAGGAGCACGAAGAGGAAACACAGAATAATGCAGTATAGGAGAAAAAGGAGCGTTAGGCCGGCCAATATCCTACCAGCCCAAGCCTCCTCCTCCTGTCTCCTGCCTCCTCCTGCCTCCTCCTGTCTCCTGCCTCCTCCTGCCTCCTCCTCCTCCTGTCTCCTGCCTCCTCCTGTCTCCTGCCTCCTCCTGCCTCCTCCTGTCTCCTGCCTCCTCCTGCCTCCTCCTGTCTCCTCCTCCTCCCCCTCCTCCTGCCTCCTTGAAAAATCTGAGCGGATTAAATTGTATTTTTCCAGGAATGAAACTTCACAGCAACTGTTATTTCGCATGGAATATTTCTTTCTTTCTCCATGTCTCCCTACTCGTTTACCTCTTTCATTATCCTTCCTATCTTCTCTCTCTCTCCTTCCCTCTCAATCCACCTTTCTACTTTCACTTGTCTATTTATCACCTAAATTATAACGATAACGTGCGGCGGGTTACAAATAAAAACATTGAAGGTTACTATCTCACAAATCAATATTCTGTTCCAAAATGTTGTGAAATTGCGGATAGTGAGAGACTTCCTAGAATGAGAGAAGACAGATAAGCAAAAGTAACAGGAGAAGAACGAAGGCGGAGAGAGAAAACAAAAGAGGTGGAGATGGAGGCACTCCTCACTACAACCCCCCCCCCATCTTCCTCTCTTTACCATCTTGACCCCAATCGTAGATTCCCAACCCGTGTCTTCAATCTTCCTTCTCTATCTCTTACTTCCCTTTTAGCACTTGTCCTCCTGCATCGTCCTTATCCGTATCTCCCCATCAGCACCACCTCCGTCTCGTGGTGACCGCGGCAGACACGACCACTCCACACACAAGATCAAGGTTATATATACCGTGATGCAGCATCTCTGCCCGCGAGCACGTCCGGTGAGGTGAGGCTGAGGAAAGTCCACGTCCGGTGAGGAGCCAGAGGAGGTAAGGTGAGGAGGTAACAGGTAGACATATGAACAAAATGCTATCGTTAAACACACATTCAAACTCAACCCTCCCGAGGCGCCATCAACACACCATGAAGGGAACATACCCTCAGCCTCCCAAGATATGAGCCTGGCGAAGGAACGAGCGACCCCGCGAACGAACTGTCAACGCCTGGCGATGTCATCACCATCAAGAGAGAAGCTAATGCAATGTAGGCCGTCTGCTATGGCTTTGTGGCTGTCATTAAGGGCACTTATCTGGCTGGTGCATGACCTCTCCTCCTGCACACGGCATCATACACAGCCGCAGGGATGAACATCTCCCGTCATGTGGGATGAGTGTGCTAGTGATGCTCTTGGCGCCACAGTGATGAGGGGGAGGGATGATGTTGAGAGAGGTGCTGTTGATGAGGGGGGAAGTTGTTGATGAGGGGGGGGGGGTGTTGTTGATGACGGGGTGTTGTTGATGAGGGGGATGTTGTTGAGTCAGATGCTTTAGATGGGGATGAGAGGGATCCTAAGGGAGATGCTATTGTTGAGGTAGGTGCTGTTGATATGAAAGCTGTTAATAGAGATGCTTATTAGTTTGCCTTTCCATTAGAGACTTTCGGTGCCGTGGAGAGTGGGGGGGGGGACCTGCTGCTTGGGTGACAGCTTCTCCTCCATATCAACCTACCCTAGTTTTGCGCAACTCCATAGTCTCCTGAGACTGATGGACGCCTACTACTACTATAATAGAGATACTGGTGATAGGATGATATTGATAGGGATGCTGTTAACTGAGATGTTCATGAGGATGCTAGTGATTAAGGGATGATGTTACTGGTGATGTTGGTGATA
>WNGS01005931.1:0-18783 GCA_020271785.1 Procambarus virginalis
GCTTGCTGCACGTATTGACCGGTTGCCCCTGTCTGAAAAAGAACATATTTGTGGTCTAGTTTCCTTTTGTCCAATGACCTTGTTGAAAGAATAAACAAATAGGAGACAAATGCCTAAATCATAACAATTCCATACACAAGTAATCTTTGTTTCATGTCATGGAAAGTACCGATGGAGGTTAAGAGACCTGCCTTAACATGGAGTGAACCCTTCTGGCCTGGGAGCACGAAACTAACCCTCCAAGTTATATCTCTGACTGGAACCACCGAGTTCCACTGATTTGTATAATCAACACTGGTGATAAAGGCATTGTAACGACTCTGACAATATCCTTGGCCATCCCAGCCCGAGGGTTGCCCATAGATACCCAACGAGGCAGACCTTGGTCCCAGACCAGAGGATACAGGAAAGTGCTCGGATGGATATGCACTTTTGGAGATTCCACGCTGATATACATCTGGTCGTACTCACTCGCACAACTGAACACAGTCGTGAAATTCCATTCTCTCATACCAGGACAAACTTGTGGCATCTCCTTATTCTAATGGGTGATGTAGTCGTTCATGTCTGTGCAGACTTTATCCTTGAGATTTACTACCTATGGTATTTATATTAACAATTTTGTTTCCTTGTTTACCTTTCGGTAAGCCAGGCTTTGGCTTTCTGGTCCCTTCCATAAGTTATCCCTACTCCCACTATATATTCAAATGTAAATATAGTGATCACTCATTCCCATGGGGCTTCGGACTTAATTCCCGTATATGTGAATCGTTTAGTAAATTCGAGGTAAAGTCAAGCAGGTTCATCATTACCTCTAGTCTTGTGGGTCCCCTGACATGTTGGCTTAAAAGGTTTCTTGTTACCATGTCCAATAGTTTAGCTCACGTTACACCACAATACGGTTCTTGCATCTATCCATGGTTGAAGTCTCCATGATTGAAGTTGGGATCGATTTCTAATAGGCGACAGAGTCTGCCCTTTCAGTTATAGTAGGTGTTTGACAAATAGAGTAGGTCTTGCCTGGGTCTTTGCCATTTAAAAAAAGTTATAAACCGCAGCTACTATCTTTAGTCCTCCCATCGTCATGGTGCCTGTTATGTAGTATCTGAACTTCTCGCAGCCCGGAGTATCCATATCCTGGAAACTCCAGACCTTTATCAGCAGGCCGCCACTCCTCCCCTTCCTTCCCTCTGTAGTGTGTGGTGTAATGTTGGCGTGAGTACAGACTTGTGGCACTCCAGCATTACGGTCCAAGTAGTCAGTGTGGTGTTGGAGGAATCTTACTTTCATTTTGTGGTTGTCAAAAATATTTTGTCGGAAGTGGAAGGTCATTCACAATTTGTATTTTCTTTTAGTCAAGCCAGTGTGTCGATTGCTTTTACAGAGTCTACTGACAAATATTGCCTTGATATATTGTGTAGATAATGGGCAGCTTCTCAGTATGTTAAGATGGTCTTGTGCAGGTCGGTTGGACGTGATTCATTTTCCAAGGTGTCAGTCTGGTAGGCGTTTTGTGCTGCCCATAAATAAAGGTTTCGGATCTAAACAAATCACAGGTTTTTATACCGGTGCTTTCAGGCCGTTGGGAGTCGGTAATTTCTCTATTAGACCTGAGTGTTAGGAACAATAGTTTTAACTAGATGTGTGGGGGGGGGGGCACCTAGGTTTAACTCGCCTTCATCGTTCTTGCACGCAATTTGGCTCCAATGTTTGTCATTATGGTGGGTTATATTTGTGATACGGTATCCATACAAGAAATTCCAATTCCTTTATACTGTGCAGTGAGCAGGTTATTTAAGTCCAATTATAAAGCTCTTAATGTTGGTCGTGCATGAAACTTTTTCAAGAGTAGACTTTGAAGCACAAAATTATTCCTCGTCCTGTGACGTTATATGTACTGGTAGCTAGTTGTAGTGCAGCTAGTTGTTTGTGTAGAGGTTAGCTAGTTGTTTAACCTGACACTGATAGTCTGTGTGCAAGTATTGTTCCTGTAAGACCTGCATGCTACTGCAGTCCTCCTGTAGATGACTGAACTGTAATATCGATGTGAACAGTTTTCGTGGGATCTTCAAAATTTTGATGAGGCAATTATTTAAAGTGTGACGGCTTTGGAAAGAGCAGGATTCTAAACAACCTTAGTGGCGGGTGTATATAGTACCTGAATTGTGGTATACAGATGAAGAGGGATATCAGTGACAGGAGTATTGCATTTAAAAGGAATGTAGAGTTTCGTGAGATTGTATGCATTTTTACTCGGCCATTTATCACACAAGGAGTAAGTTGGTATGTTACACCACTTAGTGTGTTAACGGCACATAATAATTTGTCTCCCAGCAATGCTGAAGATGGTGTTTCATGATCTGAAGGGAAAAGGTCGTGTTGACTTGAATGATTCTTTTTAGTATGGTTAGAAGCTTCAGTTCTTTCCTCATTTTGATGATTCTTGTGCATCTTGGGCACCAAGAATTACCCTCGTGGCCTCATCCTGTATTACTTCTACTTTATACAAAACAGAGGCGGGGAAGCCAAGTGCAAGACATGATAATCAACTAGGGATCTAACAAACATGTTAGTCTATCATATTTAACATTTATACTAATATTCTTACTAGTATTTTCAGTGATTTGGCTTTTAACCAACGATGTAGGTCGTTTACAATGTCACCGATACCTACTCCAAGGTATTTGTGCTGCCCACATGTTTTTATTGTTTGGTTGTTAACTTTGAAAGCTAGAGGCGCACTGGCTGTTTTTGGGGAGAGAAAGTGATGGATTAAGTTAAAGACCGAATTCAACGCTTTTAGCAGCGAGTTAATAAAGTAGAGATTGCAGTCTCGTTTGGATATTTGAACCAAACAAATTTCGTCGACATAAGATGACGGCTTCATCAGCTAGTGTGGAACTAACAGTTTTCGTGCATTAGGACATTGAACACTGTTGCGCAAAGCGCACAACTCTGGGGTGTACACAAATCGAAGGGTGTAGAATGTTTACTTTTGACCCCATTGAAAGAACTGAGGCGGTTCTGATACTCGTGTACCCCTTGAGCTATATCAAGTCTTCCATTAACCCCAAAGAGGCTAATCGTTCTAAGATTTATTTCCCCTTTTTTGCTGTATCAAAAGCAGTTTTGAGGTCAATAAATGCCACCTAAGAGCATGGTCCCTGTAACAAAATATTCAGCAAAGCAAGTTTAAATGCGTCTTCCAGTAAGGGAACCATTCAGGTTAGGGGCAAGTTGGGGTCTAATTTCAAACATTAACCTGTCGAGTGTAATCCTCTCAAGAACTTAACACTTAAATGATGTCAGACATGGGGTCTGAAGAAACAAAAAAATCACATTAATGTGATGTATCAATGAGAAAATGAGTAGGAGCTTGAGAGAAGGATTCGAATCTGTTCTGTGTACTCCCAAGCATCCCAGGCTGGAATTCTTTTGACAATGTCTTGTTGCGGTTGTCTAAGGTGTTTTCTTGGGAGTCCTCAGAGCTTAGGTTCGACTCCTCCTCACGGCTCCTACTGATTTTTTCGTATGAGTCAGAATGTTTGTGAATTTGACTTTGGGTATTATTAGTCGGTATCCAGCAGTCGGGCAAGATACCATGCCTCAGACTTTGATTAAATAGTTCTAGCAGCGGACTATAGTAGGGGAATTGAGGATGTAGCAGATACCTCTTGTCCTGGTTTTCAAAGCAGTTGCAAGAATTGAAAACGTTGGATGAGTCATGTTGGAATGGTGTTCCATTCAAAGTTGCAAGCTTAGAAAACGGAAATTTTGACAGTTGCAAAATAGTAGTTAAGGGCATAAGTTGTGAACGAAGTTAAAAGGGAAAATCAAAATGATCCCTGTAGTTTTTAAAAATGTTTCGTACATTAGGGAGTGGAAGTATGGTTTTTCAACTGTAATTTTCATGGCAATATTCTTGGGAATGATGGGAAAGGGGAGAAATCGAGGAGAATTAAAAAAAATCAAATTGATTCGTACAGTAGATAATTTTGTATACTTTAATTAAGGATTAGCAAGAAAGATACAGTAAGCATTAGGCTTAAGTTTCGGGAGGAGAAACGTTTAGGGAAATGTTTCAAACTGATTGTCAGTTTCAGTGAAGCAAATAAGGATTTACAAAGGATAACAGTGTAAAGGTTACTTCAAGGAACGTTTCAAATTGATTGTGAACCCGTTAAGGTTTACGGTGATAGTAGATATGCATGTGGAGGTTAGTGCCAGCATGAACGACCGTTTAGGGTGTGTGAAATACAGTAACTGTTAGCAATGAATTCTTTCCTGTACAAGTGTACAACCCAGTCGGGCTGTCCCCCCCTCTCATCCGTCAGCTGACAGTCGTGGCTGTCTCCCCCTCTCATCCGTCAGCTGACAGTCGTGGCTGTCTCCCCCTCTCATCCGTCAGCTGACAGTCGTGGCTGTCTCCCCCTCTCATCCGTCAGCTGACAGTCGTGGCTGTCTCCCCCTCTCATCCGTCAGCTGACAGTCGTGGCTGTCTCCCCCTCTCATCCGTCAGCTGACAGTCGTGGCTGTCTCCCCCTCTCATCCGTCAGCTGACAGTCGTGGCTGTCTCCCCCTCTCATCCGTCAGCTGACAGTCGTGGCTGTCTCCCCCTCTCATCCGTCAGCTGACAGTCGTGGCTGTCTCCCCCTCTCATCCGTCAGCTGACAGTCGTGGCTGTCTCCCCCTCTCATCCGTCAGCTGACAGTCGTGGCTGTCTCCCCCTCTCATCCGTCAGCTGACAGTCGTGGCTGTCTCCCCCTCTCATCCGTCAGCTGACAGTCGTGGTGTCTCCCCCTCTCATCCGTCAGCTGACAGTCGTGGCTGTCTCCCCTCTCATCCGTCAGCTGACAGTCGTGGCTGTCTCCCCTCTCATCCGTCAGCTGACAGTCGTGGCTGTCTCCCCCTCTCATCCGTCAGCTGACAGTCGTGCTGTCTCCCCCTCTCATCCGTCAGCTGACAGTCGTGGCTGTCTCCCCCTCTCATCCGTCAGCTGACAGTCGTGGCTGTCTCCCCCTCTCATCCGTCAGCTGACAGTCGTGCTGTCTCCCCCTCTCATCCGTCAGCTGACAGTCGTGGCTGTCTCCCCCTCTCATCCGTCAGCTGACAGTCGTGGCTGTCTCCCCCTCTCATCCGTCAGCTGACAGTCGTGGCTGTCTCCCCCTCTCATCCGTCAGCTGACAGTCGTGGCTGTCTCCCCCTCTCATCCGTCAGCTGACAGTCGTGGCTGTCTCCCCCTCTCATCCGTCAGCTGACAGTCGTGACTGTCTCCCCCTCTCATCCGTCAGCTGACAGTCGTGACTGTCTCCCCCTCTCATCCGTCAGCTGACAGTCGTGACTGTCTCCCCCTCTCATCCGTCAGCTGACAGTCGTGACTGTCTCCCCCTCTCATCCGTCAGCTGACAGTCGTGACTGTCTCCCCCTCTCATCCGTCAGCTGACAGTCGTGACTGTCTCCCCCTCTCATCCGTCAGCTGACAGTCGTGGCTGTCTCCCCCTCTCATCCGTCAGCTGACAGTCGTGGCTGTCTCCCCCTCTCATCCGTCAGCTGACAGTCGTGGCTGTCTCCCCCTCTCATCCGTCAGCTGACAGTCGTGGCTGTCTCCCCCTCTCATCCGTCAGCTGACAGTCGTGGCTGTCTCCCCCTCTCATCCGTCAGCTGACAGTCGTGGCCGTCTCCCCCTCTCATCCGTCAGCTGACAGTCGTGGCTGTCTCCCCCTCTCATCCGTCAGCTGACAGTCGTGGCTGTCTCCCCCTCTCATCCGTCAGCTGACAGTCGTGGCTGTCTCCCCTGCCATTCACACAGGTGACAAGTGGACCCCCCCCCCCCCTCCCCGGCTCCTCCCACTCTACGCATTTAGTGTAAATAATGTCTATGCATCACTAACTATTCTTACCTAACCTAAATAGTCCTATTGTATGTAAATGAGCGATTTGTGTGTGATGCTAACACACAGTATCCCTCGGTACGCCCTGTTAAAGCGCCATTAACCACCAGTGATCCATCGTCCTGTTAATCCACCATTCATCTAACGGTTCATGCCGTTATCCACCACCTACCAGCTCCTCCATCTAACACTGACACCTAGCATCAGTTTTTTTTTTTTTAACTAGCGTTAAGAATCGTACATTAACGATTCCACCCAACTTAGCTTTCCTAACCTAACTGTGATGTGTTCGTCTTCCAGTGTATTAAGCACCATGTATTATGCTGCAAATAATAAAAATGTTGACAAAAAAGGTTGAGAAAGTAAATTATATATTTTTTAAATGTTGAAAGTGAGAATTAAGGATAATCTAGTGTCAATTATACTGAATGTTAAATCATAAATCTCTGATGTAGAAACGAACACTATAGTTTGAGAATTAACATTATAATGCGTTCTTGAACTCTCACAATGAAAATCTGTAACAACTTAAAGCCCTCGTGCGCACAGGTACCCTATGCGCTGGCATTCCCAGACACACGCACCAGACAACCAGCCTCTACATGGTTATCTTGAGTTATCTTGAGATGATTTCGGGGCTTTAGTGTCCCCGCGGCCCGGTCCTCGACCAGGCCTCCACCCCCAGGAAGCAGCAGCGCGTGACAGCTGACTAACACCCAGGTACCTATTTTACTGCTAGGTAACAAGGGCATAGGGTGAAAGAAACTCTGCCCAGTGTTTCTCGCCGGCGCCTGGGATCGAACCCAGGACCACAGGATCACAAGTCCAGCGTGCTGTCCGCTCGGTAAAATCATGTAGGTCCTACTGATCTTTCGGGGGATTCAGGGGCTTTCGTAGGTTGCAATCCTTTGATCACATCTTGGCCTGGTTGTCTGGGGCGTGTTCCTGGTAATGCACCGCGCATAGGTTCGAATCCTCACAACGGCTCCATATTTTCTCATTGATACATCAGGTTAGTGTGATTGCTGTGTATCAGAGGTACATGCCAATCCAACTGGATGGGGACTCAACCCCCTCGAGGGGAACCTTTTCTTAACACTTTGACGTGCCTCACCCACATGGCTTGTCTCTCCCCAAATTTCAACGATTTACAAAGGCTCCAGTCAAGATACTGATATAAACTATGTATAACAAAGAGCATTTAATCCCGACAAAGGGTTAAAATGTGCGTTGTTAAATAAGATATTTCTGCTATACTTACCGACTCACGTGAGGACAACAGGCCCAGTGTAGGACACGCCAGGGATGGGTTAGGAAATCTTCGTCTCAAAGACTCGGCCTTCACCTGTTCAGGCACTAACAGGCAAATTTGTGGACTATGATGCATGGAGAAGTCATAGGGAAAATCAATTCACCACAAATAGTATGTTACTGCAAATCAAATCCACATCCAGGTGTCCATATTTACACAAGATGGTGGTTGTGACCACAGATGGGTGGCCACTGCGGTCAAGCACTTACAGCTGCCCGAGGTTCAGGAACCACCAGGAGGAGGATGATGGTAACGTTTGTACCTGTAGTACTGATGCTTGAAGCTGCTAGAGATTGTTGGTGGCGTACACAGTCGGGGACGTGTAAGAATATGGTACTTGGCTGCCCTCGCTACTCTTGTGAACAATCCATGCATAGCATCTGTTGGACTTAATGTGCTTGTATTAAATATTCACAGAGGAAACATTCTGGGTTCGCGGCAATCTCCAGTGATACAAGGAAAGGGATTTCCATAGCTGTTGGTTACATGTTGACTGCATATGTGTGTCCTCCAGGAGTGCGTGCGGGCAGGAGTGTGTTCTACAATCTTTAATAATTGGGAGGGATCAAATATATTTATCTGTGTAAAGGCCAAGACTAATAAAGTATTACATAATGGCATGGTCTATCCATTAAGAATTGAACGTATATATAATATAAATTAAGAATAGTGAAGCATCAGGCGAGAGGTAGTCGTAACTAAGAACTATTGGCTGTGGCTAAAGCTCATAATGACCTACATTACTAGGATGAGCCGATCACCAGCCATGAGACTCGCCGCCGGCGCCTCTGGTACAGCAGGCAGCACACGGGTCTGTTCTCTGGAAAACTGAAGATTCTGAACAACTATCAGCTCAAACCCTCGCCGTTTTGTAAGGAACAACCCACCAATACCCAGATTCAAAGCTCTTGATGTAACATGTTGACTGTTTGTGTCCGACCGCCAGGAGTGCGTGCTGCAATATTGTTTGGAAGTAACGTTGCAGATTTCTAATGCAATTCTTGGATAAATACCGTTGCAGACTATCTGTTGTAGACGTTGCTAGTTTTACACAGTTACCACAATGGTCGGGTCACCCGGCTCGCAATGGTCTATTTTCGTGTGTGAGGGCTGTATCACTGAGCAGGTCGATACCCTGTGGGCAGCGCCACCATGACACACCTTTAAAGGTGTACTGAGGATAAGTGAAAAGTAGACCAAACTGCTCAACTAGGTGTTAGGTATCCCAGATTCCACCTGGGAAAGTCATTTTACGACCTCCGTTGAAGGGAAATAAATTTATTCAGACCTCGGAGTGTCTCAGTTATTAGGTAGGAATGTGAATCGGCTCTCACTACAGAGAGACGTCAACAGGAAGTCGAAGATAGAGGAAATGGAAGCAGTTTTCAGACAACGAGGATGGGCAGTTCACCGAGGTAGAGCACTTAAAGAAAACTGCTATCGAGGCTACTCCCGGTATTTTGATCAGCAAGAATCCAGACATAATGTACCTAGAGAGAACAGCACCAGTCACACACCAGCCAGTGTCAGACTTTGCACATCTTTCCAAATTGCAGACTTAGAATTGCAAAATTCCAAAACCCATAATTCACACAGACAACTTCTCTACAGCATAAGGCTTAGTAACGACAATGGAAAAGCGCCAACCAGAGCTCAAAAATTCCATCACGGTCAACGTTAAGAGAAATTATTATTAAAAAATGACAAACCAGACCAAAAAAATTGACAACCAGACCAAAAGACTGCAAATTACCGAGATACGGTAACATTCCTGCAAGGAAAACCTGAATGCTTCGAAAAGCTGGACCCTTCAAAAACACACACAAACGTCGCGCTGTTGGAATTGTGAGGGGATGGTTCACCAGCTCACTTACAATAGTGCTCTTATGCCTGTGGGAGGCCAGTACACTTGTTAAGTGCACTTGTTAAGTGTGCGGACTTAACTTTGGTAACCAGCAACCGAAACATCTAGTGTTTGGGCTCACGGGAGAGCCCCAGTCACCAGCAGTCCAGAAATGTTACCGTGGCCGTGGTAGCATGTCTGTGGACAGAGATAGAGCCGATAGCATCTCTCAGAGTAATGGCTTGGTGCGAGGGACTAGGTTTGCGCGGGAAAACAGTTAGGCCGCTGGCGTGGGTAGCTGTGGGCCACGCGCGCGCTAGCCATTTGAGTCGTCGCCATGGAAACAGACGCCATCTTAGTAAACATCTTGAGCCGCCATGTTGGTCGGCCATCTTGGAGTTGCCCTAGGGGCTATGCTACACCGTCGCTGATTGGAGGAGAGGGGTAGGCCCCAGTATGCCTTCCTCTCATTGGGTATTTCGAGGAATACGCGGGAATCGACGGTGTGAAGGTTATTCTGGACAGAACCATCACCCTGTCAAGACGCTCCTATGCTCAATTCGGCCAAATTGAGTATATTGCGTCGTGGTGGTTCAACAACTCGGCTGTTTCAACTCCTGCTTCAATCTACTACAGCGGTCGTCACAGAATCCGGCCGTAGTCGTCGCTTGGAGGGGAATGGACATTGTGAACAGCGAGTGAAGAGAAGATCTTATCTGGGATCGTGGGGTAATGTGCATACGAGCAGTAACAGACTCGTAGATCCCATACCAGTGATGATTAGACTTGCTAGTGCTCTGTAGCAGTCGATGGGAACGGGGAAATAAGTGTTAGTGCTTTAAGGCAGATTTCCCATGTTTGTTTAAGACGAAATCTTTGTGCGCGTCACCTGGGTACGAACGCTCCACTTCACCGGTGGGTCGAGGGTACGAAACAAGCCGTGTTGGGGGAGGGTTCGGTGCGCGCCAATTGTACGAACGATACCGCTGTGGTACCAGCCAGCCAGCCTACCACCACTGAGCCAGCCACCCATAGCGGGGTGCCTGATGTATGGGAATGGTGTGTGTAAGCCGGCAGTATGAATGTAAGTACCTATGTGTGTATTTCTGGTGATTAGTAGTCTCTAAAGCTTGAATTCGAGGTCAAGTGTTCCGTCGCATTGTCACGCAGCACCTGTAAGGTGGAGTGAAGTGTGGACGAGGAGATAATCACCCTTGTTGTCATCTGGTCAGTCCTGAAGGACCTACGCCTTGTGTACACAGACGTACAGAGTGTGTGTGTGTGTGTGTGTGTGTGGTACACACGGGAACAGAGTATATACATAGATTAGCCAAGGACTGAGAGGATGTCCATGTAATATTATATTATTCCATTGTGGTAATTATTCATTCTTGATCGTCCGTGGGACGGAGTGATATCATTTCATGTGTAGTCTTGCAGGTGTGGAATTTCAACACTGAGCGCTCAGGTATGTGGTAACGTCAGTGATTCCTGGCAATGATTATTGTGGAGTGTGCCACAGTGTGGTTTTAATTTCTTGTATTGTTCCCAGGGCCGTGACAAGTGTGATATATATATATATATATATATATATATATATATATATATTATATATATATATATATATATATATATATATATATTATATATATTGTGACGGTATTCCCCCCTTCTAGTTCTCCCACGCCTGCTGTAAGAGTCATGTCCACTATTCTCGAGCGTTCTCTACATTGCAGGCATCAATTGAACATATGTGGGAGAGAGTAGTATTCTCGAAGAGCCGAGAAATTTGAAAAAATAGAACATTTTGGCCTGTGGGATAGGCCCTTTAGGGAGCCATATGGCGCTGGCAAGTCTGTTCTCCCGCCAAAACTGTGTGACGTCAGTGGCGCCAGATTGGTCACCGTCAGCGACATGGCACTGGGAGCCAATGAAAACCAACTTTGGGAAAAGTGACGTCACATAGGCATGGGGGGTCCGGCCGTGTTGGCGCCAGACGATATCAGTCTTTCACGACACGTCCGAGAGGTAGGACGCGCGATCGGTCATCCTGTCAGAGTGACGGATTTACCGAACTCCGGTGGACGTAAGCGTCTCAGTTGTTGGCACGCACTCTGTGAGGTCTTCCTGCAACCCAGAAGTGGCTCAGATAAGGAATTGACAGAATATTGAGCAACAAGTGCTCAGGGACAGGTGTGTTGCAAGAAGTGGGCCGGGCATCGACGTGTGTCGTCATTGGCGGTTCACCAGTATAAGAGACAGCTTAGTGGCCGGCCACCCACGTGAGTGAACCGGTTTGACAGCCTTGTCAACCAGGTTGAACGTGTGATCGACGATACTGTCAAGTTTGACAGTAACCCCACCTTCGTGGAACCCTACGAGTCAACAGTTGGATGCAAGCACGTCGAGAAGTCTTCCCAAATACCTAGCGATATATCTAGACGACGAGGGAATTGACAGTGTTGTGAGCTTCAAGTGCTCTGAAGTCGGGTGCTGTGTGTATGGAGCTTAAGCAGCATCGTCTGGGATGGCTGATAACTTCACAGTGACTTCGTAGTGGTGAGAGGCAGTTACTCTCTGGGAGTACAGTGACAAGAACTAATTGGGAAACGTACGACGACCGCCGAGACGTAGGCTGGCTGCCGTAGTTGGGAGGAAAGTTGACGGCCAGGAGACCGACTTCAACCCTGCGACGTACTGTAGAGGAAGGAGCACGGACCTGCTGTGTACAGAAGCGGCGAGACGCGACATCCTAAGGCGTGGGGCTTGTGTTTCTGGGGGTGAACGAGGCGAGAGCCTGGACCAGGAGCTACAACCCAACTGTCATCCTAGGATAGGTGAAGTAGGTGTTTACAGTTACCCTCCCATTTCCCCTTTAGTTAGCTATATATATATATTCTTGTCAGGATATTTATATGTCGTGAGCAAGTCTCACTTGAGTTTAAGTCACAGAGAGCACAGTGTGTGTGAGCCTGCCCAGAGCGCTCACAGTATCAGTTTACATATATATCTATGTGTGGTGTGTGCAAGCACCAAGATTCATCAGAGAATTACTGTGACTATTATTATTAATTTCCTGTGAGTATTTTATATATATTATTGGTAGTAACCAGATATTGGTGTGTTGATCTCTATAATCTATTGATATAAATGCCTGTGGATTGATCTCTATAATCTATCGATATAAGTGCCCGTGTGTTGATCTCTATAATCTATCGATATAAATGCCTGTGTGTTGATCTCTATGATCTATTGATATAAATGCCTGTGTATTGATCTCATGATCTATATATTAATATATATGCCTGTGTTGAAATATGTTATTGATATGTCTGATTTGATATATACATTATGCTGCCTGTGTACTGAATAATATCATATACGTGAAGTGTTGCCAGTGATATCTCTGTGAGAGAAAAATTAGATATAAAGAAAAGTTCAGTGATCAAGTGAGTGCATTCACAGTAAATATTATTAAGGATAGAGTAATCTTTGGTACGGTGAAAAGCCACTGTGAGAGTATTGTGAATAAGATGTTGATCGTGAGGCCAGTGAAATCATAAGTAAGCCATGTGAATGTTGAATAGTGTTTTGGAAAAAGTTAAATAAACGGGGATCGTGACAGAATTATAAACAAGTACTAGTCTGTTCCCACGATCGCGAGGGTCCCGGTCAGCTGAGTCTGACAGGTGACGCGTGGCGCGGCCGGATGTTGCCATATCGGTGCGCTCTAGAATATTATGCTATGAATGGAGCAACTGTCATATATTATTCCTGATACATTGATGCATATATATATATTCTCGTTGTCTTTTAAGTAAAATACCAAAACTCTTTGGTGTTTGATATCATCCCCTCCATTTATCTTGTGATCGTGTAATGAAGTAAAGTAGAGTGACCTGCCTGATACTATATTACTGGAATTGCTCTTGCCACAATTACACCTGACCACTGCAGTGTTACTGGACATCTAAAAAACCAGTTGGCGACCTTGAAGGCTGTGTAAGAGTTCGGTGTCGGGGCGGGCCACAGATTGAGGGAACGATCTGTGCCCTCACTCATCTTACAATCTAAAGGCCGGTTGTGAGATCGACTGGGGTACTCTCCGAGGCCAGCAGTGGAGCCTAGAGGATTGAGGGAAGACCCGCCGAACGACGGTGAGTAAGGGTTATTGTTGGAGCAACCACCTGGAAAGGAGATCCAGTCTATTGTTGCTTTAACCCTTCTCTAACGAGAACACCGTGATACCCCGACAATATATATATATATATATATATATATATATATATATATATATATATATATATATATATATATATAACTGAAAACTCACACCCCAGAAGTGACTCGAACCCATACTCCCAGGAGCAACGCAACTGGTATGTACAGGGATGCCTTAAACCACTTGACCATCACGACCGGACATAAGGAAGTGATAGCCGAGGCTATATGAACCACTTCCCCGCCGGCACCTGGATGGTTATCTTGGGCATAGCATTTTATCAAATCACCTCATTTTTTGGGGCAACACGTGAGGAACACAAATGCAAACAAGCCTGAAAAGGCTTGTTTTCCTATGGCCTATGAGATAGTTTACCAATGGTGAGCAAGAAAGATGTACTGGAACGAGTATATAATGACCCCTCATCTAGCGGTGGGCTGGGAGGCATACAGAGGCTGTATAAGGCCGCCAAATTAATTAACTCTAGTATAACTCTAGCCGATGTAAAGGACTATCTGAAAAGCTCTGACTCCTATACGTTGCATTATTTACAACCCCATAAATTCCCTCGGCGTCGGGTGTTAAGCCCTAAACCGTGACTATTTCAAGCTATAGACTTGGCCGACATGAGTTTATTGGACAAACATAATGACGGAGTGAAATATTTACTCGTATGCGTAGATATTTTCTCCAGGTACGCTCAAGTAGTACCCTTACGCGCCAAGGACGAGAAAAGTACCAGTAAAGCTCTGGCTTTAATTTTAGATTCTCCTCATTCTCAGGGAGTGCGCAAAATTAATTTTGATCGAGGTGGGGAATTTTATAACGCCACTATGAAAAGAATGCTGGCAGCAAAGAAAGTACAGTTATATAGTGTATTTTCTCAGGAGACTAAAGCTTCAATCGCTGAGCGGTTCATACGTACTTTGAAAGGTAATCTTTACAAGTTTATGACGGCGCATAACACTTTAAAATACATTCAGGCTCTACCAGATATTGTGAAAACATATAATTTAACCCCACACAGAGGATTGAAAGGGAAGACACCCACGGAGGTGCCCGCTCTAGCCTAGTGAACACGCCAAACAATTTGATTTAATGTATAAAAGCCCGAGCAAATCAAAGAGAACTGTCATTCCTCGATTAAGTGTTGGTGATACAGTACGCATCACTCTATCTGATCGCATTTCCAAGTTTAAGAAAGGGTTTAAGCAGCAGAACACCCGAGAGATATTTACAGTTACACGTATTGATCGGAGACAACACATCCCTTTATACTTTCTAAAAGATTTGAATGGGGAAGAAATTGATGGTGGCTTCTATAAACAAGAATTAACACCCACAGATTTGCCTCATACCTTCAATATTGAAAAGGTAGTGGGCCAACGCAGAGTCTCTGGCAAGCTTCAGTATAAAGTTAGGTACGCAGGTTATGATCGGTCATTCGATCAATGGATTGATGCTGCTGAGATATTACATTTATAATGAAGAAGCCCTTAGTTTATAAATACAAGGAATTGATCCAACTATTATCAAAACTTCAGTATTCCTCGAGAAAACAGTTGATTGAAAAATTGAAGAAACCACATATAAATTGTTTATCAGAAATTTTTAATAACTTTTAAAAAAAAAATTGCCTGTGCCTGACAAGGTTGTTAAAAAGTTGAAAAAATATAAATTGCTTATTCGGTCACTAGCCTGTAAGAAACCTTCTGTGTCAACTAAGAAACGGATATTAACCAGCAAACGAGGAGGCAGTATTTTTTCCATTATTTTGCCGATTGCAGCTAGTTTAATTTCACGGTTGTTCAGTAAGTAAAGTAAAGTAAGTAAAATGAAAGCCTTTTATCTCGTACCGCGTAAAATAGTGGACAGCCGGAAAGCTGCACACAGCCCAGCTTACCCCACTGTGAAAGCTGCTGCACAACATCTTACTGTCAAACCTCCCCCTCCTCAGTTACATACCAACCCTTCCATAAAACATTTAATAGATTTGAAGTTGAAAGTGCGAGATCACGAATATGTAAGATCCTTGCTAAACCATTATGATGCTAGTGGAATCGTTCGTTGGGATCTGAATGGAAATGTATTGGCTCCAGTATCTGGCATACATATAATTAACGACATTATACATAAAATGGCTGTGCTTAAATCTGTTTTTTTACCTGATAAACTGCCTATTGCTCAACTGTTTTTCAATCTAACTTCTACACCGCGAGATTTATTCCGTAATACTACGGCAAGCAGTCAAGTGTACGAGGCTCCATCTGTTAAGAGAAAGGCAACTGCAAAGATTGATCCTCACAGTAAAAGGAATGCTTCCTGGATCGTATATTAACAGGTGAGTGTATATATAAATGTGTATGTAATGTGTAGCTAGCTTTACTCGGCAAAAAGCTGTCTAAGGAGACAGAGTGATGGACACTCACGTGATATACGCAACCAGCGTATCAGATACGCATTTATTCCAAATAACATCCCGCATCTTTCCAAAATCGATTGTTTAACCAGCTAGATTAGATCCCAGGAGGAGTTATGAAATGTGTCTACAAAAATTACTCCTCCCCACTTCCCATTACGTTATTAAGCGTGATAATCCTGAGGCCTATATACGTGTAGGCGTTATATGAGAAAGTGGGCGAGGGGAGATACATGCATTCAAAGCATTTATTATCATCTGATGTTTTAGCTGGAACTATAAAAGAAATTAATACCACGATTAATACAGAAATAGAGGCCATATTTTCAAGTAATGCTAAACTGAGTTTTTAGGAAAGTCATTAAAACAATTTTCAGCTAAATACGGAACGCACTTTATTAAATATGATTCTTCCTCCAATCGAAACAAGTTCACTACTGTGATTAGTGAGGAGAATATTAGCTCTGCAACAGGGCATAAAAACATCAGTAGAGTCACATTGTCATTTGGGACCGCTTTGGGGAAAGTGTTGGGCTTAGTTCCAGAAATTGAATATGACATATTCGCAAAACGACAGTATGCCTCGAGTGTAGTTAACACATGTCTATTCCCACCAATGCCTAGAGGAGGAGTTGATATTCTGTGGTTTATTGCGATAAAATCTTTCTACTAGATATGGGAACCAGTCTGTAAATATTTGGATGTAATCTCCCTAAATGGAAGTGATAACAGTAACAATAAAAAACTATATGTGCGTCTTAACACCAACATGATAGACAGCGTCAGCATCACTATTAGGGATCAAGATGTAACCAATACATTTGATGAACGTGGGTGTACCATAGCAGTCTTGATGTACGTCCCGTAGCAGGAGGTATAAACAACAAGCTAGAAATGCTGTAACATTGCGGAACTTATTTATATTTATTTATTATTTATGCATATACAAGAAGGTACATTGGGAATGTGTGGATACATAAAATGGTAATTACAGTCTTGTAAAGCCACTAGTACGCGCAGCGTTTCGGGCAGGTCCTTAATCTAAGAAAATTTTAAGTAGGTAAATACTTGCAAATTTATAAAAAAATGATAACAGATACATGGCAAGAAAAAAAAATTAGAGAAAATTGTAGGTACAGTGTATTAAAGCACATAGGCAGCTAAGATTGATTGCAATGACAGCTTGAATGGTAGTTGACAAAAATTGGTAGGCACAAAACAGCATATGGCTAGCACATAAAAGAAGACAGCAATGAACACAATGATAAGGTTGGTAGGGTTAAATACATAAAAATTAGGAGATTAGGAGATTGGGTAACACTAGGTACAGAGCAAATTTAAAGCTCAGTGTAGGAAACTAAGAAGATGAAATCAGGTACTTTTTGGTTTTGTTTTTAAATAAGGCAAAACTTTTACAGTTTTTCAATTCACTAGGGAGTGAGTTCCATAGACTAGGTCCCTTAATTTGCATAGAGTGTTTACACAGATTAAGTTTGACCCTGGGGATATCAAAGAGATATTTATTTCTGGTGTGGTGATAATGGGTCCTATTACATCCATCCAGGGAGAGTTTCAGAGCATGGTTTGCATTTAAAAACAGGGTTTTGTAAATGTAGTTGACACAAGAGAATGTGTGGAGGGAGTTAATATTTAGCAAGTTTAGAGATTTAAACAAGGGAGCTGAATGTTGTCTAAAAGCTGAGTTAGTTATTATTCTGATAGCAGATTTTTGCTGCGTGATGATGGGCTTAAGGTGGTTTGCAGTGGTAGACCCCCATGCACAGATACCATAATTAAGATAGGGGTAGATTAGTGCATAATATAGTGAGAGGAGAGCGGAGTTAGGAACATAATATCTGATTTTGGAGAGTATACCAACTGTCTTAGAGACTTTCTTAGTTATGTGTTGAATGTGGGTGCTGAAGTTGAGTCTCTTGTCTAGGAATAGGCCAAGAAACTTGCCATCATTTTTATTACTGATGTTAATATTGTCTATCTGTAGCTGAATTGCATTTGATGATTTGCTTCCAAATAAGATGTAGTAAGTCTTTTCGATGTTTAATGTTAGTTTGTTCGTTGACATCCAGAAGTGGACTTTTTTTAATTCATTATTCACAACATTATTTAGTGTATGTGGGTTGAGGTCTGAATAGATAAGGGTAGTATCATCAGCAAACAATATAGGTTTGAGAATATTAGAGACATTAGGCAGATCATTTATATATATAAGAAATAGAAGAGGTCCTAAGATACTGCCCTGTGGCACTCCAACGGTAATTGGTAGAGTGGAAGAAGTTGTATCATTGATGGTTACATATTGGTGTCTGTCACTAAGATAGGATCGGATGTAGTCAAGGGCAAGGCCACGGATTCCATAATGCTGAAGTTTAAGTAAGAGGTAGTTGTGATTAACAGTATCAAAGGCTTTTCTTAGGTCAATGAAGAGTCCAATTGGAAACTCATTTTTGTCAAGGGCTGAGTAGATTACGTCAAGGAGACTAATGATTGCATCGTTGGTGCTCTTTTGGGACCTGAAGCCAAACTGGCAGGAGCTGAGTATGTCGAATTTTACGAGGTAGGAATAGAACTCATAGTTTATCTACTACAACATCTACTTCTGAATGCCGTGTACCATTGCTATAACCCTGACTACCCTTAAACGATAATATTGAATCATTCACTGTACCCTGTGATCGTCACTCTGACCACTGTATAATTCTCTTTCTCTCTTCACTTAATAACCCAGCTCAACACTGTTACAGTCCAGTATGACCCCTCACTGGACTGCCACGAATATAACTGAATATTAAATGAGGACATAACAAGGATAGGGGTTATTAATTTTCTTACCTTGACACACTGCCACCACCTTCCATACATAAATGAATGTGTCTATAATTATTGGTCCCCAGGAAGGAAGGGACTCAATAATCAGGGAACTCAACGGCCAAGTAATTGAATCTGAATGGAGTAATACTGTAGTCTTACTGAACTGAACGGGAGATTCTAGAACGACTTTTTAATTCCTAAAATGGAGAACACGGGTGAATTTCCAAACAGCACTGAAGATCACAGAATGAATAACACAGTCAAATA
>WNGS01005931.1:20704-34070 GCA_020271785.1 Procambarus virginalis
GGGAGGGACACACACCACCAGCAGGGAGGGACACACCACAACCAGCAGGGAGGGACCACACAACCAGCAGGGAGGACACACACAACAGCAGGGAGGAACACACACAACCAGCGGGGAGGGAACACACACCAGCGGGGAGGGAACCACAACCAGCGGGACACACACACACACACACACGAGTGCGGGACACAGGCGCGGGAACAAGTGTAGAACGGCGGTCCGCGATTTACTTCAATATTCTTGGGATATTTACGTACCAGTGAGCCCAAAACATAGTTTTTGGTCATATGAAGGGTACAGCAACGCAGTGATAACGCAACATAGTGAATTGTTATAACGTTGTATAGGAAAAAAATCGAAAAAGAACGAGATTGTGGCAAGACGGTGGCATCAGAGGCCTGAGAAGGGAAGGACTTGGACCACCACGTGGGAAGACCTCTGGCGGGGACGACAACAATTACGGTGGACATCGCTTCATAAATCACCTAATTGTGCTGTGGGATGCTTACTTGGAGGTGAGTGCCTCTCAAAGTCAGTCATACAAGGTGTACAGTGTTTTTTATATAGTAATTAGCTTTGAACATAAGATAAGTAAAATACAAAAATTAGCTCAAGATCCTCAGCTTGGTACTAGGTTTTCACACCTGTGTGTTACATTACACCGCCACTGACTAGACCCACCCCCCCCTCCCCGCCATAACACGCCAGTGTAAACACACACACACACACGCACGCACAAACAAGCCTACCGCGACCTCACCTCCTCACCACTGGGACTTGCCCCCCATCCCTCACCCCCCCCCCCTGATTGTCCTCCTTCCCTCCCCCCCCGCTCTGCCTATTTCCTTCTCTCCCTCGCTCTTCCTCACTCCCTTTCACTCCCCTTCACTCCCCCTCTCCCGTTCACTCCCTCTCTCCCTCTATCCCTCCAGCAGTTAACCCAACCCCCCCACCGTGCCACCCCCACAATAACACACACACACACACACACACACACACACACACACACACACACACACACACACACACACACACACACACACACACACACACACACACACACACAAACACACACACACACACACACGCACGCACACGCACACGCACACACACACAGGGCAAGCGGGATGGTAAGACAACAGAACGAAGCTGGAGGAGAGGGACTGGACGAGTCATTCATGGAGATGATTGTTAAGGCATGGAAGGAAGTCAGTGGGGAATTGAAGGAACTGAGAGAAACTATATATAAGCTGCAGACAGAACTAAGTGCAGCGCAAGAGGAGATAAAAAGCCTAAAAACAGGCCCTCCTCAGACTCTGGCCCAGGGGACCAACCCCCAGGTACCAGGAGATGTAGCAATGGCAGGGACCGCAACAATTGGCCCAACCTTTGCTGAAATAATGAAGAGCCCAGGAGCAATGTCCACAGTCAAGGAAGTTGTAATGAAAGCAGTAACCTCACAGGAGGCAGCTAGATGCACGAGCCAGCTAATGGAAAGGAAAAGAGCTGTAGTAGTGGTAGGTGTGAAGGAACAAGAGGGCTCCACAAGGGAGGAATCGAGGGCTAAAGACAAAGCTGAAGTGGCAGGGATATTAAAGGAGATAGGAATGGAAGGGGCTGAACGAGACATAGAACAGTTTTTCCGGATTGGCCAGTACAACAGAGACAAAAAGAGATTGATCAAGGTAGTATTCAAGAGCGAGGACATCAAAGAAGACATCCTAGTAAAGAAGAGCAAACTGAGGTATGCAAGGAACTACAAAGAGGTATATGTTCAGAGAGACATGACCAGAGACGAGATAGTAAGGGCAGCAGATGCAAGGAAAAGGCGCAAGGAGAGGGAAGGGAGCCAGGGAACCTCAGCCTCCAACCCAGCAATCCCAGAGGGGAGTGGGGAGCCCCAGTCCAGCAACCCAGGAACCCAAGGGGGGAATGCAACACCCCAGCACACCACCCAATAGGGCCCTCCTCCCCCAGCACAAACCCTCCCTTGCCCATGCACAATGCCCATCAGGAAACCCAAGTCCTCCCCCTCCCCTTACCCCAAGTAGCCCCTGCTCCCTCACCCCCAGGACTTCCTCCTGCCCCAAGCAGGCCTGAGGAAGACCTAAGCCCTCCATCCCCCACTCCACCTCCCCCTGAACCCCTGGAAACTACCTCACAGGAGGAGGAGCCTACCCAAGTAACATTGACCATAGAACAACTTCCTACACTTGTGGGGAGTGAGGGTGAAACTGGATACAAGAAAGTGAGCTTCAAGGTAATGTACTCAAACATTGATGGGATTACCAATAAAGCAAGTGAACTGGCTGAAAGGGTGCAAGAAGAAAACCCTGATGTAGTAGGACTAACAGAAACAAAATTGTCAGGAGTGATAACAGATGCTGTGTTTCCAAAGGACTACTATATAGTAAGGAAAGAGAGGGAAGGGAGAGGAGGTGGAGGAGTGGCCCTGCTGATAAGGAAGGACTGGAGTTTTGATGAGATGGAAATTCCGGGCTGTGACGGATTCAGAGATTACATAACAGGAACTATAACAATGGGTGGACCTAAGATAATAGTGGCAGTCATGTACAACCCTCCCCTAAATGACAGAAGACCAAGACAGGAGTTTGATAGGAACAACATGGCAACCATTAATATAATAGAGAGAGCAGCTTCAGTTGCCTGCAGGAATGGCTCCAGACTCTTAATCATGGGCGATTTCAACCATGGAAAGATAGACTGGGAGAATGGGGACCCACATGGTGGTGCAGATACGTGGAGAGCTAAACTCTTGGAAGTGGCAACAAGGAATTTTCTGAGCCAGCATGTCAAGGAACCCACAAGAGTGAGAGGCAATGATGAACCAGCTAGACTCGACTTGATATTCACCCTGAATGAGTCAGAAATAAGGGAAGTCAAAGTGGAAGCCCCCATAGGAATGAGTGACCACAGTGTACTGACCTTTGAGTACTTGGTGGAGGTAGGGATAACCTATCCAAGGATGGGAGTGGAGGGAAAAAGACTGAATTACCGAAGAGGAAAATATGAAGAGATGAGGAGCTTCCTCAGAGGAATACCATGGGAAACAGAACTTAGAGACAAGAATGTGCAGGTCATGATGGATTTTGTCACCCAGAAGTGCCAGGAAGCTGCAGACAGGTTTATCCCTGTCCAAAAGGAGAAAAACGAAAAACAACAGAAAAACCCATGGTTCAACCAGGAATGCAGGGTAGCGAAGCAACTGAGTAAAAGAACATGGAGAAATTACAGAAATAACAGAACACCAGAGAGCAGGGGGAGATACCAGAGGGCCAGAAATGAGTACCTCAGAGTGAGGAGAGAAGCAGAGAGACAGTTTGAAAATGACATCGCGAGTAAAGCCAAGACCCAACCAAAGCTGCTCCACAGCCACATCAGGAGGAAAACAGCAGTGAAAGAACAAGTGATGAAGCTGCGAAAAGCGGAGAACAGATACACAGAGAATGACAAGGAGGTGTGTGAAGAACTCAACAAGAGATTCCAGGAGGTCTTCACAATAGAACAAGGAGAAGCCCCTGCACTAAATGAGGAGGTGGCAAACCAAGCAACCTTGGAGGAATTTGACCTCACCAGTGATGAGGTCAAAAGGTGTCTGCTGGAGCTGGATGTGACAAAGGCTGTTGGGCCTGACAGAATCTCACCATGGATACTAAAGGAAGGTGCAGAAGCACTAAGTGTGCCACTCTCTATGGTGTATAACAGGTCACTGGAAACAGGAGACTTACCAGAAAGTTGGAAGACAGCTAACGTGGTCCCAATATACAAGAAGGGTGACAGGCAAGAGGCACTGAATTACAGGCCAGTTTCCTTAACTTGTATACCATGCAAGGTAATGGAGAAGATCGTGAGGAAAAGGCTCGTAGAGCATCTAGAGGGAAATAACTTTGTAACGCACCACCAACATGGGTTCAGGGATGGTAAATCGTGCCTCACAGGTTTAATAGAATTTTATGACCAAGCAACAAAAATTAGGCAGGAAAGAGAAGGGTGGGCCGACTGCATTTTCCTGGATTGCCAAAAAGCCTTTGACACAGTACCGCACAAAAGGCTGTTAAAAAAGTTGGAGCAACAGGCAGGAGTAAAAGGGAAGGTGCTCCAGTGGATAAGGGAGTACTTAAGCAACAGGAAACAGCGAGTAACGGTGAGGGGGGAGACATCAGAGTGGCGAGATGTCACCAGCGGAGTCCCACAGGGCTCAGTACTTGGACCCATCCTGTTTCTAATATATGTGAACGATCTTCCGGAGGGTATAGACTCATTCCTCTCAATGTTTGCTGATGATGCAAAAATTATGAGAAGAATCAAGACGGATGAAGATAGACAGAGACTACAGGATGACCTGGATAAACTGGAGGAATGGTCTAGAAAATGGCTGCTAAAGTTCAACTCGGGAAAGTGTAAGGTGATGAAATTAGGAGAAGGGAGCAGGAGGCTGAACACAAGGTATCATTTGGGAGGGGAAATCCTACAAGAGTCAAATAGAGAGAAAGATCTGGGGGTTGATATCACACCGAACCTGTCCCCAGAAGCCCACATCAAAAGAATATCATCAGCGGCATATGCTAGACTGGCCAACATAAGAACTGCCTTTAGAAATTTGTGTAAGGAATCTTTCAGAACCCTGTATACCACTTATGTAAGACCAATCCTGGAGTATGCAGCTCCAGCCTGGAGTCCATACCTAGTTAAACACAAGACAAAGTTAGAGAAGATTCAGCGGTATGCCACCAGGCTCGTCCCGGAACTGAGAGGATTGAGCTACGAGGAAAGGCTAAAGGAGCTGAACCTCACATCCCTGGAAAACAGAAGAGTAAGGGGAGACATGATAACCACCTACAAAATTCTCAGGGGAATTGACAGGGCGGACAAAGAGAAACTCTTCACCACGGGTGGGACACGAACAAGGGGACACAGGTGGAAACTTAGTACCCAGATGAGCCACAGAGACGTTAGAAAGAATTTTTTCAGTGTCAGAGTAGTTAATAAATGGAATGCACTAGGAAGTGATGTGGTGGAGGCTGACTCCATACACAGTTTCAAGTGTAGATATGATAGAGCCCAGTAGGCTCAGGAATCTGTACACCTGTTGATTGACAGTTGAGAGGCGGGACCAAAGAGCCAAAGCTCAACCCCCGCAAGCACAATTAGGTGAGTACAATTAGGTGAGTACACACACACACACACACACACACACACACACACACACACACACACACCTCACACACACACTGGACAGTCATTCATACAGATGATTGCTAAGGCATGGAAGGAAGTCAGTGGGGAATTGAAGGACCTGAGAGAAACTATATATAAGCTGCAGACAGAACTAAGTGCAGCGCAAGAGGAGATAAAAGCCTAAAAACAGGCCCTCCTCAGACTCTGGCCCAGGGACCAACCCCCAGGTACCAGGAGATGTAGCAATGGCAGGGACCCCTACAATGCGGCCCAACCTTTGCTGAAATGATGAAGAGCCCAGGAGCAATGTCCACAGTCAAGGAAGTTGTAATGAAAGCAGTAACCTCACAGGAGGCAGCTAGATGCACAGCCAGCTAATGGAAAGGAAAAGAGCTGTAGTAGTGGTAGGTGTGAAGGAACAAGAGGGCTCCACAAGGGAGGAATCGAGGCTAAAGACAAAGCTGAAGTGGCAGGGATATTAAAGGAGATAGGAATGGAGGGGCTGAACGAGACATAGAACAGTTTTTCCGGATTGGCCAGTACAACAGAGACAAAAGAGATTGATCAAGGTAGTATTCAAGAGCGAGGACATCAAAGAAGACATCCTAGTAAGAAGAGCAAACTGAGGTATGCAAGGAACTACAAAGAGGTATATGTTCAGAGAGACATGACCAGAGACGAGATAGTAAGGGCAGCAGATGCAAGGAAAAGGCGCAAGGAGAGGGAAGGGAGCCAGGGAACCTCAGCCTCCAACCCAGCAATCCCAGAGGGGAGTGGGGAGCCCCAGTCCGCAACCCAGGAACCCAGGGGGGAATGCAACACCCCAGCACACCACCCAATAGGGCCCTCCCCCCCAGCACAAACCCTTCCTTGCCTCTGCACAACGCCCATCAGGAAACCCAATCCTCGCCCTCCCCTTACCCCAAGTAGCCCCTGCTTCCCCAGCCCCTGGTCTTCTTCCTGCCCCAAGCAGGCCTGAGCAAGACCAAAGCCCTCTATCCCCCACTCCATCTCCCTCCAAACCCCTGTCAACTACACTGCAGGAGGGCGTGCCCTTTCCCCAAGCAATCCCTGCTCCCTCACCCCAGGACCTCCTCCTGCCCCAAGCAGGCCTGAGGAAGACCTAAGCCCTCCATCCCCCACTCCACCTCCCCTTGAACCCCTGGAAACTACCTCACAGGAGGAGGAGCCTACCCAAGTAACATTGACCATAGAGCAACTTCCTACACTTGTGGGGAGTGAGGGTGAAATTGGATACAAGAAAGTGAGCTTCAAAGTAATGTACTCAAACATTGATGGGATTACCAATAAAGCAAGTGAACTGGCTGAAAGGGTGCAAGAAGAAAACCCTGATGTAGTAGGATTAACAGAAACAAAATTGTCAGGAGTCATAACAGATGCTGTGTTTCCAAAGGACTACTATATAGTAAGGAAAGAGAGGGAGGGGAGAGGAGGAGGAGGAGTGGCCCTGCTGATAAGGAAGGACTGGAGTTTTGATGAGATGGAAATTCCGGGCTGTGACGGATTCAGAGATTACATAACAGGAACTATAACAATGGGTGGACCTAAGATAATAGTGGAAGTCATGTACAACCCTCCCCTAAATGACAGAAGACCAAGACAGGAGTTTGATAGGAACAACATGGCAACCATTAATATAATAGAGAGAGCAGCTTCAGTTGCCTGCAGGAATGGCTCCAGACTCTTAATCATGGGCGATTTCAACCATGGAAAGATAACTAAAATTTTCACAATCAATTAGTATGTCACATATGCACTTATTAAATAAGCCAATATTGACTATAAGTAAGTGCGAGAACGGGTTGGATAGGGACCTCATTTGTGTCCGTGTGCCTACTGGATGGGTAGATCTTGGCGTCGTGTCCAGTGATATTGGCAAAACCTAGGGAGAGACGGACTTCGTCGATGTCAACTGATAGGCAAAGCTCAAGGCATCCAATACTGTGGGTTGCCGCTTCCTCTTGTGGTGTTGGACTTTCGCTGCTACCAATGTACGTGCCTCAGCTCTACAACCTCCCTAGAGGCTAGACTGTAGACTCACCCCTGCTTCACTACTAGACTGTAGACTCACCCCTGCTTCACTACTAGACTGTAGACTCACCCCTGCTTCACTACTAGACTGTAGACTCACCCCTGCTTCACTACTAGACTGTAGACTCACCCCTGCTTCACTACTAGACTGTAGACTCACCCCTGCTTCACTACTAGACTGTAGACTCACCCCTGCTTCACTACTAGACTGTAGACTCACCCCTGCTTCACTACTAGACTGTAGACTCACCCCTGCTTCACTACTAGACTGTAGACTCGCCCCTGCTTCACTACTAGACTGTAGACTCGCCCCTGCTTCACTACTAGACTGTAGACTCACCCCTGCTTCACTACTAGACTGTAGACTCACCCCTGCTTCACTACTAGACTGTAGACTCACCCCTGCTTCACTACTAGACTGCTGCAGCTGTCAATACTGATCACGCGCCTTAGGACCAGACTCAATTTTTTTAGGCATACCAAGAGGCAACTGAAGCATTCAGCAGGCACTTGGCGCAATAATTAATTCCTCTATAGAAACGGGAGAATTTCCTGACTAAAGGAAAATGGCTAATGTGGTTCCAATATACAAGAAATGGGGAAGACAGAAACCATTAGACAGACCCACATTACTAACAAGTATTGCCTGCAAGTTGCTAGACAGATAGTAAGAGAGGTTGGCGTAACAGGAAAAGTTCAAAGGTGGGTCAAGAAGAAAGCAAAAGAGCAGACACATCAGAGTGGAGAGAGGTTACAAGTGGAGCACCACAAGGTTCCGTTTTAGGTCCCATACTGTTTTTAATTTGTCAATCACCTGACAGGAAATTGGCTCCATATCAGTATTTCAGATGACTCGAAGCTGACGAGAAGGACAGTGATAGCTTGTGAGGTATTTAATCAGATTGGGACATACTTCAGAAATGTTCTGAAAAAATGGCTGCCTAATTTTAACCCAGCCAAATGCAAAGTTAAGAAAAATGAAACA
The DNA here is from genome assembly GCA_020271785.1 of Procambarus virginalis. NCBI lineage: Eukaryota > Metazoa > Arthropoda > Malacostraca > Decapoda > Cambaridae > Procambarus > Procambarus virginalis. Next base: position 28,941 of record WNGS01005931.1, read on the forward strand.
GGCGTATTAACACCAGCAATATAGGAAAAGGGAAAAACAATTTCTTGCATCAGGAGGAAAGTCCTAGGAGTGAACATAACCCCATTTGTGATGCCAGAAGTCCACATTAGCAGAATAATAGCTGCATAATGTCATACTGAACAACTAGAGTGCATCCTTCAGACAATTTGACAATGGGGGGCTTTTTTAGGTCCTATATACAGCGAAGGTGAGACCTGCACTTCGATAGGCATTCACAACATGGAACTCTTACCTAAAAAAAGACAATAATAAACTAGAAAAGGTTCAAAGATATGTAACGAAACTCGTTCCTGAGTTGAAGGGCGTAAAGTATGAAGATTGTGGGAACTCGACCTTACCACACTCGAGGAAAGTTGAGATAAGGGAATATGATAACAATATACAAGATTCTAAGGAAAATTGACAAGATAGACAAATCAGTATTCTTCAAAGCTAGGAACAGTAAAACGAGGTTTTATAGATAAAAACTAGAAGTCAATGAGTCACAAGAACGTCAGAGATCTTTTTCAATGTTAGAGCTGTCAATAAGTTGTCAATGTACTGGTAAGATGTTGAAATCTTTGAAGCTACTTCAATTCAAAGGTTAAATATAAATATGATAAAGGTGTGTGAAAGGAAACAGTGCAATAATATAAGAATATTTAGAAGGCGAGGGGCTAGGAGCCTTGCTAGCAGCCTCCCCTAGGGGGGAGGTGTATATGTAGTTGATATGACACTGAAAACAATAGTTCTTGAATCGGTAAATAAGACAACCAAAATTAGAAAGGCGGAGTCCAAGAGCTAAGAGTTCGACCCTACAGCCACACAGTAAATACATATATACACACAAAGATGCTGAACACCGTAACCGGTTGCTGTACCTGGCCCCTGGCCTAGACCCCCAACACACACACACAGGACGCTGAACACCGTAACCGGTTGCTGTACCTGGTCCCTGGCCTAGACCCCGAACACACACACACACAGGACGCTGAACACCGTAACCGGTTACTGTACCTGGCCCCTGGCCTAGACCCCCAACACACACACACAGGACGCTGAACACCGTAACCGGTTGCTGTACCTGGTCCCTGGCCTAGACCCCAACACACACACACACAGGACGCTGAACACCGTAACCGGTTACTGTACCTGGTCCCTGGCCTAGACCCCCAACACACACACACAGGACGCTGAACACCGTAACCGGTTACTGTACCTGGCCCCTGGCCTAGACCCCCAACACACACACACAGGACGCTGAACACCGTAACCGGTTGCTGTACCTGGTCCCTGGCCTAGACCCCCAACACACACACACAGGACGCTGAACACCGTAACCGGTTACTGTACCTGGCCCCTGGCCTAGACCCCCAACACACACACACAGGACGCTGAACACCGTAACCGGTTGCTGTACCTGGCCCCTGGCCTAGACCCCCAACACACACAGGACGCTGAACACCGTAACCGGTTGCTGTACCTGGCCCCTGGCCTAGACCCCCAACACACACACAGGACGCTGAACACCGTAACCGGTTACTGTACCTGGCCCCTGGCCTAGACCCCCAACACACACACACACACAGGACGCTGAACACCATAACCGGTTACTGTACCTGGCCCCTGGCCTAGACCCCAACACACACACACAGGACGCTGAACACCGTAACCGGTTGCTGTACCTGGCCCCTGGCCTAGACCCCACACACACACACACAGGACGCTGAACACCGTAACCGGTTACTGTACCTGGCCCCTGGCCTAGACCCCCAACACACACACACAGGACGCTGAACACCGTAACCGGTTGCTGTACCTGGCCCCTGGCCTAGACCCCCCAACACACAAACACAGGACGCTGAACACGTAACCGGTTACTGTACCTGGTCCCTGGACTAGACCCCCAACACACACACACAGGACGCTGAACACCGTAACCGGTTACTGTACCTGGCCCCTGGCCTAGACCCCCAACACACACACACAGGACGCTGAACACCGTAACCGGTTACTGTACCTGGCCCCTGGCCTAGACCCCCAACACACACACACAGGACGCTGAACACCGTAACCGGTTACTGTACCTGGCCCCTGGCCTAGACCCCAACACACACACACAGGACGCTGAACACCGTAACCGGTTACTGTACCTGGCCCTGGCCTAGACCCCCACACACACACACACAGGACGCTGAACACCGTAACCGGTTACTGTACCTGGCCCCTGGCCTAGACCCCACAACACACACACAGGACGCTGAACACCGTAACGGTTACTGTACCTGGCCCCTGGCCTAGACCCCAACACACACACACAGGACGCTGAACACCGTAACCGGTTACTGTACCTGGCCCCTGGCCTAGACCCCAACACACACACACAGGACGCTGAACACCGTAACGGTTACTGTACCTGGCCCCTGGCCTAGACCCCAACACACACACCACAGGACGCTGAACACCGTAACCGGTTACTGTACCTGGCCCCTGGCCTAGACCCCAACACACACACAGGACGCTGAACACCGTAACCGGTTACTGTACCTGGCCCCTGGCCTAGACCCCCAACATAACAGTTACAGAAGACGTTATGGAGCTTCCAAGCTACTAGGTGGGTGTGGTAGTGGGTTTAATGTCCAGTAGTGAAGTATGTGCTTTTAATACATACTCACACTTGCTCATACTTCACATTAATAGAAATAAACTCTATATTAATATTGTTGAAGTGACTTGTGAATTATTTGTGAGAGACGGCCTCATGTCAGGTGAGGTGAATGACGTCACAGGTAGTTGACCCATCAGGCCAAGCTAGTCAAGAGGCGCGGCGGGCAGTGTGGCGCGGGCCGGCGTGGGGAGAGGTGCTGCTCACCGCCCGCCTCATTGGTTTTACTAAATTAGTCACCTGGACAGTCCTGTGCATGAGGTTACCTGCGCCAGACTTACAGGCAAGTTACTCTAGATGATTAGTTATTTATCACAGGGTATTCTGTTGGTAGAATAGTCTTATTTGTGACTGTCTAAATAAGCATAGTTACAAGATGTTAAAGCTTTATTTAAAATAAATAAATTAGCTCTGGTTTACCCATTTAAGATAATGATATTGAGTAATATACCTTTGTCTAGGTAGACTTTGATCTAACTTAAGACTTTTATGAAACTTATTAAAGAAAATTATTAAAACGACTACATGTGATTATCTATTCCACATCAGCAATTGAGTGTCAACCTTATCGTAAAATTGACCGTTCGACCCAAAGCAGGTGAAAAATGTTTACAAAATATTATAGTTAAATTCTGGCAGTTATAAGCGTTTCTTGTGAACTATCAGATTTCAATCCTAAAATACGGACCAAAGACTTTTAGCAAGGGTCCCATTCCCCCCCCCCCCGCCATCCTATGTGAATGAAACTAACCATCCTGAGTCAGTGTCGTCCACGCTGCCGCCACCCCAGAGACGCCTTAATTAACATTAACGTCCAGTGTAACCAAGTACTATATTGTGTCCAATATAAGTAAATATTAATGGTATGTAAATTGTGTATAGGTTATGTTGAAGAAAACAATAGCACCCGAGTGTATTTCAACCTGTCTCCCTCACCTGATATATATTAATATATAATAGGTCATCCAAAACGATTTTAAATAGTGTTAAAATATGAACCGTTGTGGGTCAGTGTACGGACGAGCATAGACTGAGGACAAGTTAAATGTGAAGCGTTCTTACGTTCATGTTTGGCTGTCGGGTTAACGACCACTTGGTCATTGTGTTGAGAACGTTCATGTTTGGCTGTCGGGTTAACGACCACTTGGTCATTGTGATGAGAACGTTCATGTTTGGCGTCGGGTTAACGACCACTTGGTCATTGTGATGAGAACGTTCATGTTGGTGTCGGTTAACGACCACTTGGTCATTGTGTTGAGAACGTTCATGTTTGGCTGTCGGGTTAACGACCACTTGGTCATGTGTTGAGAACGTTCATGTTTGGCTGTCGGGTTAACGACCACTGGTCATTGTGTTGAGAACGTTCATGTTGGCTGTCGGGTTAACGACACTTGGTCATTGTGTTGAGAACGTTCATGTTTGGCTGTCAGGTTAACGACCACTTGGTCATTGTGTTGAGAACGTTCATGTTTGGCTGTCAGGTTAACGACCACTTGGTCATTGTGTTGAGAACGTTCATGTTTGGCTGTCGGGTTAACGACCACTTGGTCATTGTGTTGAGAACGTTCATGTTGGCTGTCGGGTTAACGATCACTTGGTCATTGTGATGAGAACGTTCATGTTTGGCTGTCAGGTTAACGACCTTGGTCATTGTGTTGAGAACGTTCATGTTTGGCTGTCGGGTTAACGACCACTTGGTCATTGTGTTGAGAACGTTCATGTTTGGCTGTCGGGTTAACGACCACTTGGTCATTGTGTTGAGAACGTTCATGTTTGGCTGTCGGGTTAACGACCACTTGGTCATTGTGATGAGAACGTTCATGTTTGGCTGTCGGGTTAACGACCACTTGGTCATTGTGTTGAGACGTTCATGTTGGCTGTCTGGTTAACGACCACTTGGTCATTGTGTTGAGAACGTTCATGTTTGGCGTCAGGTTAACGACCACTTGGTCATTGTGTTGAGAACGTTCATGTTTGGCTGTCGGGTAACGACCACTTGGTCATTGTGTTGAGAACGTTGTGTTGGCTGTCGGGTTAACGATCACTTGGTCATTGTGTTGAGAACGTTCATGTTTGGCTGTCGGGTTAACGATCACTTGGTCATTGTGTTGAGAACGTTCATGTTTGGCTGTCGGGTTACGACCACTTGGTCATTGTGTTGAGAACGTTCATGTTGGCTGTCGGGGTAACGATCACTTGGTCATTGTGTGAGAACGTTCATGTTGGCTGTCGGGTTAACGACCACTTGGTCATTGTGTTGAGAAGTTCATTGTTGGCTGTCGGGTTAACGACCACTTGGTCATTGTGTTGAGAACGTTCATGTTTGGCTGTCGGGTTAACGACCACTTGGTCATTGTGTTGAGAACGTTCATGTTTGGCTGTCGGGTTAACGACCACTTGGTCATGTGTTGAGAACGTTCATGTTTGGCTGTCGGTTAACGACCACTTGGTCATTGTGTTGAGAA
>WNGS01005933.1:0-12440 GCA_020271785.1 Procambarus virginalis
TATAGAATCACTTCTGTGTTGTCTTCATTATTGACATTTGTTTTGTATTTATTGTATACGTATGTCATTTATGTTTTTTTGCATGTGTATGATTTCTTGTTCTGTTTGTGGTTTTTGTTTATTTTATTTTGGTATTATCAGCATGCTTGCATGTAAAATTCAAATAAAAAAAAAAAAAAAATTAACTATAGATATCCTGCCTTAAATACAGCTGCAGATTCTTCTCTCTTTCCTTGTCTGGTGATGTGTCTGTGAAGTAATGTGATGCTGTCAGATACCAAGTTTGCTTCCATATTCATCTGTTCAGTTATGCATATCATATAGGGAATAGTCGGGAAAAAATTACATAATCTTCAAGTCTTAGTATCATTGCCTTAGTTTCTGTCCAAATATTTTAGCCCTAAAATGCTGTATTCAGGTGATAACCAAACCACACACCAGATAATGAAGAGTCGACGGCGCTTCGGTACGTCCTGGAACATTATCACAATCGACTTGATAATGGTCCAATACGGACCGAAACGTCGTCGTCTCTATTCTGGTGTGTGGTTTGGTCATCATATCTTCAGCCACTTTATTGTCACTCATCGCTGCATTCAAATGTTAATTTCGTGCACACTTCTGTCAATTCAAAGTGAAGCCCTATGACGATAATGGTAAATCATCAGCATAGTTTAGCATTTAACTTGTTCTGCAAATATTATGGTAACGTGGATAAGAATAGTTTTAATAAGAATACCACAAGGACTGGGAGCTAAGAACACACCCTTGTGGGGTTACTGTCTCATGCTGTACATGGTCTTGCAACTCTGGTATACGTGTGACTGAACTTGTCTTCAGACTAGGATAACAATTTCCTTTGACATCTCTTTTGTTTAGCATGAATAAAATTGTTTGTGGGCTTACAAATTCGAATGATTTTTTTCTAGATCAAGAAGGTGAGTTTACCATACTTAGTAATGCTGGTACGCAGGTGGCAGTGCCTGTTCCTCTAGTGAAGCAAAACAGTTGGTCGCACAGATCTCCGGTCTTCTACAATAGCCAATTAAAGACGATTTTTCTGAAGTTTTACTAACGCATGATGTTAATAAAAGATGTCTATATATACAAATTTGTTTCAGCTTGGGACTCGGAATTATGTCGACTTTCTTGCGATAATTTGGTAGTTAGCCTAGCTTCCAAGGGGCATTGATATGGTGTCATGACCTCATGCTCCACAGCATCACTGGAATACATAGCCTTGCCAAATCAATATTCGCCTAAAATTTAGTAAAAGGCTACCAAAGCCAACAGAAACTAAAGTTCTCTTCAACTGATACTCTATCACAGTGTTTGTCCAACCTTAATCACAGCTTTTCGAGATCATCAACAGGCATTAAACTGCACACCCTCGGGACTAGCTGTCCCAGGCTCTATCCTGTTGCAGTGTACACTAGCCCCTAGCATGCTTTAAACACAAGTACGGATGGGGGTGTCACACATTAATTAGTGGGTGAGGAATCAATATTATATCAAAGCACAATAGCAACCACTTAAGATCCTCAGGTACTCACCTCAATAAGCAAACATAGAAATCACCTTCCACCTGGCATAAATGATGTACATCGGTAGGCTGATTCAATACAGGTACAACAGAAATGTATATACTAGTAAGTCAAATATATAAAATGACACACAGGTCAAGAGCCGGTTGCCACACATCCGCCCATCTGGAAGATCAAAAAGCAGTGAGCAGCAAGGACCGCAACCCGTCCTCGCAAATTTAATAAGTCAATATTGACTTATTAGTTGCGTGCATAGGTGACATACTTAACATAATAGTTTCCTTGAAAATCTTCATAGAAAACACCGACCTTACTAGCCTTGTTAGTATGTTAAAATAATCATCTTATAGCTTCGTAATTACAATTGTTTACTTAACCTATTATAGGTATAGGTTCGGTAATAATTGTAATTACGAAGCATAAGATGCTTGTCTTAACATACTAACAAGGTTAGGTAAGGTCGGTGTTTTCTATGAAGATTTTCAAGGGAAACTATTATGTTTAGTATGTCACCTATGCACGCAACTATAAGTCAATATTGACTTATTAAATTTGCGAGGGCAGGTTGCGGACCGGGCAGGCCTGGAGAGACAGTGTCCAAATCTGCTAGTCAACCAACGCTCCTCCTTCATATATCACAAGCTCATATCAAGACATTTACCAGTCAATAACTCCTAAATCATATAACTAATTTAGTGTTATATTATACAACCTTTACATGAGAATACATATCAATGAAATAATAAACATAAATATATCATGAGATATAAAAAAATATCAACAGTAATTCATATCTACAAAACATGGTAACACTGCTGGAGGCGGTACGCTATGGAGGGAAGGGGGGGGGGGGAAGGGGGGGGGGTTAGGATTTCAAGTCGTTCCCGGTCAGCCGTTAATACATAATAAACATGAATATAAGTCAAGCATCATATACCAACATAAGTACCAAACCCTTGCCTTTGTGTATACTTATCACAATATCAGTTATTAACATGACAAAAGGCTAATGTGATGAACAGCAATGCCATTTATATCATAGTATACACGCTAATCATATACATCAAGTTTCTAAATGTATACATTCTGCATCGTAATACACATAGAACTTAATAATATAGGCAATAACGTATTTTTCTGGATACAGGACATTAGGCGTCTGCTATTGATACTTTTCAATATCACCACAAATACATGGAGCATACAGTTGACACTAATACATAATATGTTTAGGTATATCTAACATACAATGGCAATATGTAAATATACTAATATATTGTCAAAAAGAGATTATACAATAATATTTGTGATACTAGGCTAATCGACCTAGATATCATTATACAGTATGAACTCAGCATACACCAGCCACAGCATGATCATACTGGTGTATGTGTAGTCATAACATAAGGCCCAATTATCCCTTGTTCTCTAGCAGGACCCGCATGCGTGATCTTGAATATGTAACGTTATCAGCACCTGGCAAAGTGTCCTTGCTGCCTTCTTTGGCTCTAATTAGCTTTTGCATTGTAATCAGTCGTTTGCTGCTATATTACATGAATGACTGTCATCCTTCCTTTTATAAATTGATGCCTGCTAACCAATGTACGATCTGATATGATGTTGCCTTTTCTGCTAATTGGACAGCCTCCTAAATCGATTTCCTTTTCTAGAGCTGTCTACCTTATATGGTTTTAATGCCGCAATATTGATCTGGTCAAAAGCATTCTGTTTATTTAGAGTTGAACACCTTTTAAACCATCTTGCCTCCACCTCCCCAGTAACTCGTCTGGCTTCGTTATCAATTATTTTAGCAGAGTTTTTTCTTCTGGCGTGGAGTTTCATTTCAGATATTTTCTAAAGACGTTGACTTGGTTTTGCTCCTTAATGCCTTCACTGAGGAACCAATAATTCTTTGGTTTTGTGTTTCCTGGGATGATTGCAATAGAATTTGTGTAGTAAGTGAGAGATTTGTTTCCCCACATTATAGTATATTGCAGTGCACAGTGAGGTATATTGCAAAGCACAGTGAGGTATATTGCAGTGCACAGTGAGATATATTGCAGTGCAGTGAGGTATATTGCAGTGCACAGTGTGGTATATTGCAGTGCACAGTGAGGTATATTGCAGTGCACAGTGTGGTATATTGCAGTGCACAGTGAGGTATAGTGCAGTGCACAGTGAGATATATTGCAGTGCACAGTGAGGTATATTGCAGTGCACAGTGTGGTATATTGCAGTGCACAGTGAGGTGTATTGCAGTGCACAGTGAGGTATATTGCAGTGCACAGTGAGGTATATTGCAGTGCACAGTGTGGTATATTGCAGTGCACAGTGTGGTATATTGCAGTGCACAGTGTGGTATATTACAGTGCACAGTGAGGTATATTGCAGTGCACAGTGAGGTATATTGCAGTGCACAGTGTGGTATATTGCAGTGCACAGTGAGGTATATTGCAGTGCACAGTGAGGTATATTGCAGTTCACAGTGAGGTATATTGCAGTGCACAGTGAGGTACATTGCAGTGCACAGTGAGATATATTGCAGTGCACAGTGAGGTATATTGCAGTGCACAGTGAGGTATATTGCAGTGCACAGTGATATATATTGCAGTGCACAGTGTGGTATATTGCAGTGCACAGTGAGGTATATTGCAGTGCACAGTGAGGTATATTGCAGTGCACAGTGTGGTATATTGCAGTGCACAGTGTGGTATATTGCAGTGTACAGTGAGGTATATTGCAGTGCACAGTGAGGTATATTGCAGTGTACAGTGAGGTATATTGCAGTGCACAGTGAGGTATATTGCAGTGCACAGTGAGGTATATTGCAGTGCACAGTGTGGTATATTGCAGTGCACAGTGTGGTATATTGCAGTGCACAGTGTGGTATATTACAGTGCACAGTGAGGTATATTGCAGTGCACAGTGAGGTATATTGCAGTGCACAGTGTGGTATATTGCAGTGCACAGTGAGGTATATTGCAGTGCACAGTGAGGTATATTGCAGTTCACAGTGAGGTATATTGCAGTGCACAGTGAGGTACATTGCAGTGCACAGTGAGATATATTGCAGTGCACAGTGAGGTATATTGCAGTGCACAGTGAGGTATATTGCAGTGCACAGTGATATATTGCAGTGCACAGTGTGGTATATTGCAGTGCACAGTGAGGTATATTGCAGTGCACAGTGAGGTATATTGCAGTGCACAGTGTGGTATATTGCAGTGCACAGTGTGGTATATTGCAGTGTACAGTGAGGTATATTGCAGTGCACAGTGAGGTATATTGCAGTGTACAGTGAGGTATATTGCAGTGCACAGTGTGGTATATTGCAGTGTACAGTGAGGTATATTGCAGTGCACAGTGAGGTATATTGCAGTGTACAGTGTGGTATATTGCAGTGCACAGTGGTATATTGCAGTGCACAGTGAGGTATATTGCAGTGCACAGTGAGGTATATTGCAGTGCACAGTGAGGTATATTGCAGTGCACAGTGTGGTATATTGCAGTGCACAGTGTGGTATATTGCAGTGCACAGTGTGGTATATTGCAGTGCACAGTGTGGTATATTGCAGTGCACAGTGTGGTATATTGCAGTGCACAGTGTGGTATATTGCAGTGCACAGTGTGGTATATTGCAGTGCACAGTGAGATATATTGCAGTGTACAGTGTGGTATATTGCAGTGCACAGTGTGGTATATTGCAGTGCACAGTGAGGTATATCGCAGTGCACAGTGAGATATATTGCAGTGTACAGTGTGGTATATTGCAGTGCACAGTGAGGTATATTGCAGTGCACAGTGAGGTATATTGCAGTGCACAGTGAGGTATATTGCAGTGCACAGTGAGGTATATTGCAGTGCACAGTGAGGTATATTGCAGTGCACAGTGTGGTATATTGCAGTGCACAGTGAGGTATATTGCAGTGCTTAGTGAGGTATATTGCAGTGCACAGTGTATATGTTGCCAGCCACCATGTTGCCAGCCATGTTGCCAGCCACCATGTTGCCAGCCACCATGTTGCCAGCCGCCATGTTGCCAGCCACCATGTTGCCAGCCACCATATTGCCAGCCACCATGTTGCCAGCCACCATGTTGCCAGCCACCATGTTGCCAGCCACCATGTTGCCAGCCACCATATTGCCAGCCACTATGTTGCCAGCCACCATGTTGCCAGCCGCCATGTTGCCAGCCACCATATTGCCAGCCACCATATTGCCAGCCACCATGTTGCCAGCCACCATGTTGCCAGCCACCATGTTGCCAGCCACCATATTGCCAGCCACTATGTTGCCAGCCACCATGTTGCCAGCCGCCATGTTGCCAGCCACCATGTTGCCAGCCACCATGTTGCCAGCCACTATGTTGCCATTGCCAGCCACTATGTTGCCAGCCACCATGTTGCCAGCCACCATATTGCCAGCCACTATGTTGCCAGCCACCATATTGCCAGCCACTATGTTGCCAGCCACCATGTTGCCAGCCACCATGTTGCCAGCCGCCATGTTGCCAGCCACCATGTTGCCAGCCACCATATTGCCAGCCACTATGTTGCCAGCCACACTGTTGCCAGCCACCATGTTGCCAGCCACCATGTTGCCAGCCACCATGTTGCCAGCCACCATGTTGCCAGCCACCATATTGCCAGCCACACTGTTGCCAGCCACCATATTGCCAGCCACTATGTTGCCAGCCACCATGTTGCCAGCCACCATGTTGCCAGCCGCCATGTTGCCAGCCACCATGTTGCCAGCCACCATGTTGCCAGCCACTATGTTGCCAGCCACACTGTTGCCAGCCACCATGTTGCCAGCCACCATGTTGGCAGCCACACTGTTGCCAGCCACCATGTTGCCAGCCACCATGTTGCCAGCCACCATGTTGCCAGCCACACTGTTGCCAGCCACCATGTTGCCAGCCACACTGTTGCAGCCACATGTTGCCAGCCACACTGTTGCCAGCCACCATGTTGCCAGCCACCATGTTGCCAGCCACCATGTTGCCAGCCACCATGTTGCCAGCCACACTGTTGCCAGCCACCATGTTGCCAGCCACCATATTGCCAACCACTATGTTGCCAGCCACATTGTTGCCAGCCACCATGTTGCCAGCCACCATGTTGCCAGCCACTATGTTGCTAGCCACCATGTTGCCAGCCACTATGTTGCCACCCACACTGTTGCCAGCCACCATGTTGCCAGCCACCATGTTGCCAGCCACCATGTTGCCAGCCACCATGTTGCCAGCCACCATGTTGCCAGCCACCATGTTGCCAGCCACCATGTTGCCAGCCACCATGTTGCCAGCCACCATGTTGCAGCCACTATGTTGCCAGCCACTATGTTGCCAGCCACCATCTTGCCAGCCACCATGTTGCCAGTCACCATGTTGCCAGCCACCATGTTGCCAGTCACCATGTTGCCAGCTGTTTCCAGATCGTTCATCACGGTTCGTAACCCTGTACAGCAGCAAGACTTGTAGTCTAGGGACATGACAAAATTGCTGTAATATATAGCGGGTCACCAGTGTAATCACATGATTGGCACAAGCAAGAATAAAGTATTTCTCCCTTAGGACTGAAGAAATATACATATAACTTTATAATATATATATTCAATAATATGTACTTACAGATGATTACTATATTTCACGTATTACAACAAACAACATATACTGTCTCTCCCAGAACAAATAACTACTAAAAGCTAGAAAACAAAAGACACAGACTTATCTCCCATGTTACGTCTCCGAGTACCAGCCAGCAACTAACGGCTGCAGGCTACTCAACCCACAATTCCTCTCCCTCCTCCGCTCAACAGGATGAGGGTTGGAAAACAATTACTTTTTAATATATGAGACTAATTCAACCACCACTGGTTCTCAGATTACATTTAGAATATAAAATAACATAATAGGTATTTCCCAAAATTAATAAGTACAATGCTAACTGCGTAATTACTGTATACACGTAATCAATGAATATAAAAATTGTCCCATCTGGAACTCTAAACTGAACAGGTCCAGCCAACTCTCTTTCCCGAATCTAACAGGTCAAATACGTGTCACCGCTCCTGTACCCCCTGACATTGCCAACTCACACGATGATTATAATACATATACACATATACAGTTGATATCACAAGTTTATATAAATTTTATTACGTAGCCAGCTATGAGTACGTAACACTTCCACCTCCAAGAAAAAAAATGCAATGGATTGAAGATCAATGACATTTTTTTCTGAAAGTAAAATGTATGACACTTGATTTATGGTATTAATTACACCAAACATGTAAAAGCAATAAGAACACATTTCTGGACAAAATGAAAACACTCCAAATATATTCTTACATGAAACTCAGAAATTTCAGTCTTATGACTATTGTCTACATATGTTTCACTGGAGTATGCAAATTTATCTCTCCAGGGTACTATCTCATTTATTTCACTTTGTTTCAGATCATACTTCACACACCTATCATCAACATTATCATCACTAGCATGAATAGAATTGTCAATAAGGTAACTGTTTTCACACAGTCATCACTGCAATTATTTTCTACATCTGTTTTTACTATTTCTCCGAGATCAGTCCCATATTTCCATATGATCCATTTTCTATTTGGTGGAATTTTCCAAGACAGACTCCATTTTCCATGACTCTGACTGGATGTAAAGTAGTGTTGGGACTTCTCCTGGGTATGCTCTGACAAATGCATCTGCTCCTCATCACTCTTCATCCTCTGTGGAACACATACTCTCGCCCAATGGATACTAAAATTAGAGAAATTAGCATTAAACTTCACAATTATGTATAATATTTCCCCATTCATAGAACCTTCAGCAACACAACACACCAACTTATCAAACCTTTGGCCTTGAAACCAAGAAATACAACCAAAGATAAGTGCAAAGACTACCTTGCACAGGCATATGCCTAGGCACCATATCTCAATCATGACTCCAAAGACAAGTTCACAATTTCTGAGGGTGAACTTGAACACAACACACACTTTCATCAACCATCTAGTCTTCCAAAAGACTAACAAGAACATGCCGAAAACTTGACAACCCTCACCATCACTTCCCAAGTGATTTACGTCTGATGACAAACAATCAACCAAGAGGTTTAAGGGTCTTAACATCTTGAACACGCACAGCAGATTACCTGGGAAACACCCAAGGACAATCTGTAACCCTTCACACTTATTAACACAATGTAGGATAACCTTATCCCCCAACTTGAAATACACACCTGGAGCCTCAAATATCTGCTCCCAAGTATGATTAAATCCTTCACCAATATGACTCTGAAAGTCAACACCAAGATGACTCTGAAAGTCAACACCAATATGACTCTGAAAGTCAACACCACACTTGAGTGGAACATACACGTTGTTCACTACTCTTGCATCAATATAAACTGGATCTGAATATAGAGACACTGCTCTAGCATAACTCACCACTTCCTCAGAACAACTGGATGCACAACCTACTTGAGTAAACTCTCTCTGCTCAACCACAAGGCTGGACAAAGATGTCCCACAGTCCATTACTTCACAAGATAATGACTCCTGCAGAATAAAAGTAGATTTCAACATCCTACACACACTCTGACTCAATTTACACAATGAGAAATACTTACTCCACATGGAATAAGAATCACAACTCACAACTCTCTGCAACTTAGATCCGAATGATACTTTACTACTCTCAATGGTTTTACCAAAAGTTCCTCCCATAACATCTGGAGCTGCTTGGAGTACTGTCTGCTCACAATCAATAAAACTACCAAGTGTGGTCACAGCCTCACAGACAACTGAAGAGGGAGGCTCAATGGGTCTCCATCTACTCGACAGAAGCTGATCCTCGGGCTGACTTCCCACACTCTCCAGAACTGGATCTACAGTACAGACTGTCTCCTTGCTTCTCTCTGAAATCTTAGGGTCAGTTCTACTCAATGCACATAAATTAAGGAATCTGAAGCGAGCGGGCAAGTAACAGGTAATTTGACCTCCTCCCCTTTACTATCAACTTGACTAGGGTGAGGCGGGACTCTACAATAGACTTACTCTCGACAACTGATTCTAAACTTGGAGTGAGCGGGAATACTTCTGCCAACCCGACATCTTGTCCTAACCATTCACTTGGCTAGAATACACTAGAGTCGTGGCTTTTAAGTTTTTCTCACTCCGGCACAACTTTCGTAGTGAGCGGGCAAGACACTGGTACATGGACATCCTTTCCCAATTTATTGGAATAAAGCAGAGTCATAGTATCAGGCTTACTCTCAACAACTACGGTCGGCCACACAGGAATTTGGAACAACCACATCCCACTTCTCCACTGAAGGGGTACTGTTACTGGAACAAATGCTTGAGTAACACAGTAGAACTGACAANATCTCTTCAGGGTCTCCTGCGGTCTCGGTGGAGGCATTGCCTTCTCGTCGCTTGTCCCCTGCTCCTGTGCGTCCGGAGACGCGGCCGTCTCGGCAGCCCTCGTACGCTTCATTGATGTCGTCTGCTACATCGGAGGGCGTGGCTTGTGCTCCCCAGCCTCGTTATGCGACTTGCGCCTTTGAACTTCAGGAGTACCCGTTTCCGCCTGATCTGGAGAGTCCAGAGTTTATGCCAGGACCGCGGCGGATGGGAGGTCGTCGCCCCACCGACCAGGAGGGGAGGCCTACAAACACAGGTATGATTTGGGAGGCCTACAAACACAGGTATCCTTGGTCGTCGTTCCCTGACAAGTATCTTTCTCCCGTGGAGTTGGCTTCGCATGACCCATGATTCCTTTATGTATTGTGGGTTGTGGGTTATTGACATTAGTGTGCATGGTTGTGTGGGGTGGGTCGGGTGTGTGTGTGGGTGGGGAGGGTTTGTTTACCGGTCCCTGCGTGCTCCGGTTTGTGGTTGTGGGTTTATGTTCTGTGAGGTGTGTGCAGTGTGCGTATGTGTCCGGTTCCTGTGTGAGTGTGTCTGGTGGTGGTTGGTATGTTTCCTTTATTATGTTTTATGGTTTACTTGGTTCAATAGTGTTGTTTGTGCGCTTGTTTGTGTAGTGCTGTGTGCCCTTCAGGCTTGTGGTTTTACTTTTATATTCGTGTTGTGACGATAATCTCTTCTCAGAGATTTAGCCTGCTATATCTTCCCATAGCCACATTCTCAACTATATGCAAGATACATTTTATAGTAGCTTAATGTATATATCAAAACAGCCACACGCACCTGCAACGCCCTCCTTCCCCCCCCTCTTCTGCACACCTGGTCGACCCGCAACTGCTGCTCCCAGCCAAACTACCGACTTGCGGCCATCCTGCATTTTGATTGGCCGTTCACCAACACACCACTCCAGCTCCACGCCAATCACATTCCTCGCCAGTCAATGTTGGACTCCCTTGCAGCCCTACCAGCCAGAATTTATCTTGTGCTCGTGCTGTGAACACCTACTTGACCCACCTTGTGTGATCAAATAGAGGTTTATAGCTAGCGCATATATTCCCAGCACTAATATTATTATCCTTGTTATTTCCTGTCACTTCTCCTCCCTTTAACATAATTCAGTTTTATGTTCAGTTATTTTTCCACTTGTTGTTCTGCTCCATTAAGCCAAGATTTTGCCTTTATTTCAATTTGTTTCTTAGTGTTATTAAAAAGCATTGTTTATTATTGTGTTTTATGTCTCTTCCCATACCTTACCACAGATTATCCAACACGCAGTCATTCTTTTTTTTTCTTTTTTTTACTTTGTTTTTTATTATATGTGGCCTGGCCTTAACATCTGCCAGTGGAAGACTGCCGACCACCATACTCCACTACTTTACCGTCACATATAATTGGGGGCCTGTCCGGGAGCTTCACTCAGGTATTGGTAATTGTGGTAAGCGTACTTGGCTTTCATTTCCCTTGCTTTCAATATTTACATTAATCATTTTTTATTATATGGTGCTGTGTATATTGTGCATTATGGGAGTAGCATATGGTGAGTGTGAGACAACTTTGGATTACGTGGTGACTGTAGGCCGCAGTCATACTCTTAATTGGTCGTCTCCCCCTTCCGTGTTATTATCCGTGTTTAACATCTTTTGTCCCCAGATATTTCTCACATTTTTGACAGATTATCACATAGGTACCCTGGTACTGTGGTCTGTCTCCAGGTCAATAGCACCTAAATTCTGCAATCCGACTCTAGGTGGAAAGAGAGGGCTATAGATCCTCTAGCACGAACTATTATTGGCGAGTTGGGACCTCGCCGATAGTTCTCGTCACCAGTTGACACTCGCACCCCTACTCGTCGGTCATATTGATGGTACTTACCAAGGTAGGGAATTGGCGTTCTTTCTTTTGAGCACAAAGTTCGCTAATTCTGTAAATACCATATTCAATTTCAGTGGGTACCTTTGCTTATGTTCTATAGTGACTTGGCAAGGTATGACTACATTTTGTATTACCTAATTACTCAGTTTCCACTAATTAGTAGGATTTTCTTGCCTTTATCCTCCCACAGTGAGTACCAGGTACAAGATTTCCTGCGACCTTATTCATTTACCATCTTGAATTAACTTTAATTATTAATAATTCCCCACAGGATAGGTATCAGTTGCCACATTTCCTGTTTCTGACATTCACCATATTCTCACTGTATATTCGTGTCTCCTTTATTTTGCTATATTTTCACAATGTTTCGCCTACAAGCTTTCAAGGCAAATCCAGAAGGTGAAATAGAGAAATTGCGTCACGCTAAAAGGGTCGAATTGATAACTCTTGCACACGAGTATCAATTGGAAGTTCCACTGGCGCCAACAAATATGCCATAAATAATATAATTTTAGATTATCTTTTGGATGAAGGGACGATAGATTCTGATACTCATGAACAATACGCTATTTCAGA
>WNGS01005933.1:27713-39400 GCA_020271785.1 Procambarus virginalis
AATTGTCAATAAAGGTATCTGCCTTCACACAGACATCACTGCAATTATTCTCTACATCTTTTTCTACTATTTCTCCGAGATCAGTCCCATATTTCAATATGATCCATTTTCTACATGGTGGAATTTTCCAAGACAGACTCCATTTTCCATGACTCTGACTGGATGTAAAGTAGATTTGGGGCTTCTCCTGGGTATGCTCTGACAAAAGCATCTGCTCCTCATCACTCTTGATCCTCTGTGGAACACATACTCTCGCCCAATGGATACTAAAATTAGAGAAATTAGCATTAAACTTCACAATTATGTATAATATTTCCCCATTCATAGAACCTTCAGCAACACAACACACCGACTTAGCAAACCTTTGGCCTTGAAACCAAAAATACAACCCAAGATAAGTGCAAAGCTACCTTGCACAGGCATATGCCTAGGCACCATATCTCAATCATGACTCTGAAGACAAGTTCACAATTTCTGAGGGTGAACTTGAACACAACACACACTTTCCTCAACTTCTAGTCTTCCAAAAGACTAACAAGAACATGCCGAAAACTTGACAACCCTCACCATCACTTTCCAAGTGATTTACGTCTGATGACAAACAATCAACCAAGAGGTTTAAGGGTCTTAACATCTTGAAGACGCACAGCAGATTACCTGGGAAACACCCAAGGACAATCTGTAACCCTTACAACAATTAACACTAGGTAGGATACCTTATTCCCAACTAGAATACACACCTGGAGCCTCAAATACCTGCTCCCAAGTATGAATACCACCAATTGACTCTGAACTCACACCAATATGACTCTGAAAGTCAACACCAATATGACTTAAATCCACACCAATATGACTCTGAAAGTCAACACCATATGACTCTGAAAGTCAACACCACACTTGAGTGGAACATACACGTTGTTCACTACTCGTGCATCAAAATAAACTGGATCTGAATATAGAGACACTGCTCTAGCATAACTCACCACTTCCTCAGAACAACTGGATGCACAACCTACTTGAGTAAACTCTCTCTGCTCAACCACAAGGCTGGACAAAGATGTCCCACAGTCCATTACTCACAAGAGAATGGCTCCTGCAGAATAAAAGTAGATTTCAACATCCTACACACACTCTGACTCAATTTACACAATGAGAAATACTTACTCCACATGGAATAAGAATCACAACTCACAACTCTCTGCAACTTAGATCCAAATGATACTTTACCACTCTCAATGGTTTTACCAAAATTTCCTCCCATGACATCTGGAGCTGCTTGGAGTACTGTCTGCTCACAATCAATAAAACTACCAAGTGGGGTCACAGCCTCACAGACAACTGAAGAGGGAGGCTCAATGGGTCTTCATCTACTCGACAGAAACTGATCCTCGGGCTGATTTCCCACACTCTCCAAACTGGATCTACAGTACAGACTGTCTCCTTGCTTCTCTCTGAAATCTTAGGGTCAGTTCTACTCAATTCACATAAATTAAAGGAATCTGAAGCGAGCGGGCAAGTAACAGGTAATTTGACCTCCTCCCCTATACTATCACCTTGACTAGGGTGAGGCGGGGCCTCTACAACAGACTTACTCTCGACAACTGATTCTAAACTTGGAGTGAGCGGGAATACTTCTGCCAACCCGACATCTTGTCCTAAACCATTCACTTGGCTAGAATACATAGAGTCGTGGCTTTTAAGTTTCTCTCAACTCCTGGCACAACGTTCGTAGTGAGCGGGCAAGACACTGGTACATGGACATCCTTTCCCAATTTATTGGAATAAAGCAGAGTCATAGCATCAGGCTTACTCTCAACAACTAAATCGGCCACACAGGAATCTGAAACAACCACATCCCACTTCTCCACTGAAGGGGTACTGGTTACTGGAACAAATGCTTGAGTAACAACAGTAGAACTGACAACTGGATTTATAATAGTACTGACATCAGCACAGGTAGGATGGACAAAACCATCTACTACAACAGGTTCATTCATAGAACTAACTTCAGCACAGGCAGGATAAACATGATCTGCAACTGGCTGTTTACACAAACGGGGATCATTCTCACCCACAACATGATTTATGGCCACATCATTACCCAATATAACATCCACACCTGGGATGGGCAACTGTGTACAAACACCCACAGTGCATAAACTCGGTGTAATGGTGGATCTTAAAGTAACATTTATCAGAGGTACAGTTTGACATCCTGCAACACTCTGAAGAACAACAAATTTTCCAGTATCTCTCTTTTCAACATTAGAAAGTATACTAGATGAGATTAAGGTTTGGGAAGCACCAGTATCACGAAGAATATTCACCGGCTTCCACTTTCCCTCAACACACAAAACTTCACCTGAAGACATATATGGTGAATACTGTTTCACCCAATTGGGGTTTACAGTTACATGTTTATTAGTAAATTTATTTTGCACACCTCTACAATAAATGAGACCAGTTGGTCGTAACTCAGGGTGCAAGATAAAATAGGAATTAATTCCATGGCCTTTTTTCTTACAATGGGAACAGGACCTTACAGTGGACACACCTGTAAAACCAACTGTAGGTTTAGAATTAACCTTATTAATATTTGACATTCCTGACAATGAAGTAGCAGGATTAGGTTTTGTAAGAAAAGAGCTCATGGGAGTAACTGGAGCACTAGGACTGGAGGGATTCTGATAAGGAGTTCTGTGAGCATTATGATTTACTTTACGATTAAACTTAGGTGAATAGGCAGTAAACTGGGCCTTAGTCAACAACTCATGCTCATCAGCGAGCTTTGACAGCTCATAAATGTCTTTTACATTCTTTTGTTCTGCCATAAAAGTAGACAATTTGTCTGGGAGACAAGACAATACTTCTTCCATGATAAGAAGATTCTTTAGAGCATCATACTCTGTTACTGAAAGTGACTTTAACCATCTGTTGCAATAGTTCGTCTTTTGACGAGTAAAATCAGCTATTGTCTGATCACTTACCCTCCTTAGGTTTCTAAATTTTTGCCTGTGTGCCTCTGGATTTAATTGATAAGCATTTAAGATGCTTTTCTTTACAAATTCATAATCAAAACTATGAGCGTCAGGTAGAGATGTAAATACCTCCTGACTACGCCCTTTAAATTGAGACTGCATAATTGCTACCCATTGATCCCTTGGCCAGTTCATACTGATGGCAGTCTTATTAAAATGTGCAAAGAAAACCTCAGGATCCTCCTCATTAAACTTGGGTAATTCTATATATTTATTCATCCTTATGGGATTATTATCATTATTAATTGAAACATTACTAGAATTTCCATGCCCAGCTTCCATACGCTGTGTTTCAAGCCTGAAATTAGTGTCAGCCATTTGTTGTTGAATCTCTAATTGCCTAGTGTGTTCTTCGGCTTGTTGCTTCTTTGT
Organism: Procambarus virginalis; assembly: GCA_020271785.1. Taxonomy (NCBI): domain Eukaryota; kingdom Metazoa; phylum Arthropoda; class Malacostraca; order Decapoda; family Cambaridae; genus Procambarus; species Procambarus virginalis. The sequence goes on from WNGS01005933.1 coordinate 31,124, forward strand.
TGCTTCTAGTTGCAACTCAATTAAAACTCTCTGTTTTTGTGCCTCAACCTCTAAACGTTTAGTCTCATGCTCTAATAATGTCTGTTGCTTTTGAGCCTCAATCTCTAATATTTTTTGTTGTCTTGCAAATTCGTTGGCTTTTTCTTGAGCCTCAAGTTTAGCATACGTTACTTGTGCATCTAACTCAAGACGCCTTAAAGCAATTTGATCACTTGTCTCTTCTCTAACTTCCTCCAGAAATTCTTCTCCTAATTCTTGGTTCTCAACAAAATGTGTCACTATGACTCTCAGAATTTGTGCCTTAGTCATGCTATTTCTGGCGGTTAATTTTAGCTTACTGGCCATATTTACTAACGCAGACTTTGTTAGGTTTTTAATTCCCTCAAAGTTTGGTTGAGCCAACAACAACGACACTTGATCCTCCATCGTGACTAACACTTGGCACTTGATTCACAATAATAATAATTAACACACTGGCACTGCACTTCACTTCACTGTAATATTGTACCACACTGAATATTCGTTTGGCCTCACTGCACAAACAAAAGTTATAGGATGACTTACCTCAAAATCGTGAAACGTTGTTACTTGACACACAGGAAGGCTTGCATGGCACATGGAATAGTTAATAGCAGAAAACACACAAGACACTGGTACCTAGGAAGGCAAGGTTAGATTAGCACAGTTAAGTTTAAGTGGGAACAATATTTCCCGGCACAGGCCCCCATAACTATGTTACCAGATCGTTCGTCACGGCTCGTAACCCTGTACAGCAGCAAGAAACTTGTAGTCTAGGAACATGACAAAATTGCTGTAATATAGAGCGGGTCACCAGTGTAACCACATGATTGACACAAGCAATAATAAAGTATTTCTCCCTTAGGACTGAAGAAATACACATACATATTATATTATATATATTAACAATAATTTCAATACAATATTACATACAGCACAGATGGACAAGATCACTTATAAAATTAAAGTATTGTCTCTCCTATAATATAAAGGTATATGTATGGCAAAACAAATATCAACAGACTTATCTCCAAAGATGTTATCTCTCCTGTCCCGTGCGAGTTACTGACTACTTAAACTGCGGGAGTCAAAAACATTGCTTCTGCCCCGCGGAAAATTGCCAAACTAACATTATTTAATTAAACTTACATGGAGCAAAATAATGTGACAAGAGTAATCTTAAAGTAACTTAGTAAATGGTCAGAATAACATGCATAACAAAAATAATGTAATTATTAAAACATGCAGTAATTAAAATAAAATAACAAAGGGAAATATTGGCAACGCTCCCCAGCCACCAGGAACTAGAAGTCTCTCACGGAATGTTGCCCCCCAATGTTCAAACAATTACAGAATTCCCATCAGTGCTTCCTACTGATGGTCATTAATAAAACCACTTTCCCACGAAATCAGCCCTGAGCAAACAAAGAGAATATAATCGTTCCCACGGGTGGAAAAAGTTAGGCCTAATTCAACATATAAATCAGGCAACACATAACTTACATACAAGTAAAGAATATTTAGATGTACATACATGTAATCAGATAAAGCAAGGTATATATAGAAGTACAAATTAATGTAGAAGTACAAATTAATGTAGAAGTACAAATTAATGTAGAAGTACAAATTAATGTATTTAATTACGTAGCTTATAGAGGTACGTAACAGCTGGCAGCCGTAATTGAGAGGGAAGTTGACGGCCAGGAGACCGACTCCAAACCCTACAAGACGTGGAGGAGGAGCACGGACCTGCGGATGACAGAACGCGGCGAGACGCGATAATCCTGAGACGTTGGCTTGTGTTTCTGGAGGGTACACGAGGCGAGAGTCTGGACCAGGAGCTGCAACTCAACTCTCATCGTAGGATAGGTGAAGTAGGTGTTTACAGTTACCCTCCCAATTCCCCTTTAGTTAGCTATATATATTTAGCCAGAGTATCTTTCATGTAGTGAGCAAGTCTCACCTGGATCTATGTCACAGTAGGCACAGTGGCGGAGTGAGGCTATAGAGAGCACTCACAGTATTCATTTATATATATATGTAGTTTGTGCAAGCACCTGGGTTTACTAAAGAATTTGCTGTGACGAGAATTTATTTCATGTGATTATATATATATACTAGTGAACCAGTTATTGGTGTTAGGCTATGTGCCCAGTATTTATATAATTACAATTATTGATATCTATGATTTATCTATGTATTGTATGTATACGCCTGTGTATTGAATAATTTCACATGTGTGAAGTGATTACTTGTGATATTGCCTTTGAGAGGAATTATCGAATCAAAGAACAGTACCGTGATTTAGTGCATTCTTTGTAATTATTATCAAGTACAGTGCAGTTCTCTGGTACAGTGAAATATCACGTTAAGTGCTGTAAGAATGAGTTATTGATCGTGAGACCAGTATGGTGGTTTATTGCATCCTATCAAAATTATAGATATGTTATATGGATGACAAATATAGTGATTCATGAGAAGTTAAAGAAACGGGGTGCGCAACGCCAGGAAAACAAGCAATAAACATTCTCACGACTAGCAGGGCGCCAACCAGCTGATTTTGACATGTGACGTGGGGGTGGAAGTGTGTTGCCATATCGGTGTGCTCCAAATTATCTGCTCAGGAGAGAGCGGCTGTTGTATTTGTTCTTGTGTGTTTATTGATATATGAATATCTTGATGTTTTAAGTAAAATACCAAAAATTCCGTGGTGTTTGTATCATCCCCTCCATAAACCTTGTGACTACGAAATATTTAAAGAAGACAGAGTGACAGGAATAATTATTTGCCTGATATCAGATTAATCGAGCGTACTCTTGCCACAATTACCACAATTACGCAACACCACTGTAGTGTTACTGGACACCGGAAAACACCAGTTGGCGACCTTGTAAATAGTGTAAGAGTCCTTGCTGGGGCGGGCATACAATTGATCTGAATCTGTTGAATCAATTGAACAATCTGTGTCTCCACTCACTCCTTGACCAGAGGCCGGTTGGGGGATCAATTGGGGTACTCTCCTGGGCGTACAGTGGCGCCGAGAGGATAGAGTGAAGACCCGCAGGACTACGGTGAGTAACGGTTATCGCCAGAACGGCCGTTGAGAGGATATCTAGTTTACTGTTGCTCACCCAACACCCCGACAGTAGCTACTGTATTTCTGCAGATTCTGAATATCTGTAGCTCTTGCATTTCTGCAGCTAACGAATGTCCATAGCTATTGTATATCAGAAACAACTGTATGTCTTCAGCTACTGAATGTCTGCAGTTACCGTATGTTTGTGGCTACAGTATGTTTGTATCTACTATATGTCTGCAGCTATTGTTTTTATGCGGCTACTGTAAATATGTAGCTACTCTATGTCTGCAACTACAGTATGTCTTTAGCTACTGTATGTCTGTAGCTACTAAATGTCTGTTGCTACTAGATGTCAGCAGCTACTGAATGTCTGTAGCTACTGGATGTCTGTAGCAACTGTATGTCTGTAGCTACTGAATTTCTGCAGCTACTATATGTCTGTACATACTGTATGTCTTCAGATACTGTATGATACTGTTTATCTGTAGCTATTTTTTGAATGTAACTACAGTATGTCTGCAGCGACATTCTGTTTGTAGCTACTGTATGTCTGTAGCTACCCTATGTCTGTAGCTACTCTATGTCTGCAGCTACTGTATGCGTTCGGCTACTGTAAGTTTGTAGCCACGATATGCCGGCAGCTACGTTATGTCTGTAGCTTCAGTATATCTGAAGCTGCAGTATGTCTGCAAGTACAATATGTCTGCAACTACAGCATGTCTGCAGCTACTGCATGTCTGTAACTACTCTATGTCTGTAGCTATTGTAACTCTTCAGCTACTGTATGCCTGTAGCTACTGTGTTTCTGAAGTTTCTCTATGTCTGCAGATACTGTATGTCTGTGGGTTCTGTATATCTGTAGCTACTGTATGTCTGTAGGTACTGTATCTCTGCAGCTACTGTATTTCTACATCTACTGTATGTCTGCAGCTACTGTATTTCTACATCAACTGTATGTCTGCAGCTGCTGTATTTTTACATCTACTGAATGTCTGCAGCTGCTGTATTTCTACATCTGCTGTATGTCTGTGGGTACTGTATGTCTGTAACTAATGTTTTTCTGCAGCTACTGTATGTCTGTAGTAAAGTATGTCTCCAGCTACAGTATGTCTGTAGTAAAGTATGTATGTAGCTACTGTATGTCTGTAGCTACTGAATGTTTTTAGCTACTGTATGTCTGCAGTAATTGTACGTCTGTAGCTACTGTACTTCTGAAGCTACTGTATATCTGTACCTACTCTATGTCTTTAGTTACTGTATGTGTGTAGCTTCTGTATGTCTGTAGCTACTGTATGTCTGCAGCAACAGTATGTCTGCAGCAACAGTATGTCTGCAGCTTCTTTGTATCTGCAGCTACCGTATGTCTGCAGCTACTGTTTGACTGTAGCTACTATATTTCTGTAGGTACTGTATGTCTCTAGGTGCTGTTTGTCTGCAGTTACTGTATATCTGCAGCTGCTGTATGTCTGTAACTACAGTATATCTGTATGTACTATATGTCTGCAGAAAGACAGCGCTTGGTGGCACAGAGAAAATGAGTGGCGATTATTGTCTGACTTGGAGATCATGGTCAATTGTCAATATGAATTGTAATGTTGTATTTCAATGGTACTTAGAATCAGGATGTTTTATGTATTGGAGACCAACTACATGAAGCTTAGTAAATGTAGTCATAGATGCGTCCAAATTTGCAACACGGAATATGGCTCACCAATAACAGGAAACGGGAAACACAGATGAGTCACAGAGACGTCAGCAAGAACTTTTTCAGTGTTCGTCGATAACACTTAAATAAGTGGAATCGTATTAAACACTATATAATCGTATATAACAGGAAAAACGTAACAACGTAAATAAAAACGTAAATGATAAGAAAACCGAGGTATATGAGTCACCACATTGGCCTAATGAAGATCGAAAGGTCGGGTCTGCAAACACAACTCGATGAGGAGGTGAGTACAAATCCCTTCAACTGCAACGTGAGCAACTCCTTAGCAATATGTTGTTGACTATATATAGAAAATATATGATAATGAATTTCCTAATATGTAAATATGAATCCCACATTTTGTTGGTAATTTAAAAGAAAAATTGTATGTAACGTTTGGTTCATATAATAATTAAGTAAAGCTAGTGACAGCTCCTCGTGTTGTAGCGTGTGTACCGACACACAGTTGCAACACACCTGCCTATTTACTGGACATGGTAAAAAAACAGTTCATTGTAAATTCTTCTAAAATTACTTTCCCGAATGCTTCACACACGTGTCTGATCGTGTCGAAGTCTATAAATAACCCAAGTAGAAATGTGATATATTCGTTTTTTTAAATATATTATTTAGTAATTTTTCGTAATTTTCACTCCATCATTTATTAAAAATATATGACGTTATCTCGTCTGCTACTTAAACTTAAATTATAGTATACGTTTGTCATAAATTATAGATACAGGGAGAGGTTCCCTCCGTTTCTCTGTGTATACTGAGTGTGTACTGAATGTGTATATTGTGAGTGTATACTGTGTGTGTATACAGAGAGTTTACTCTAGTCGTACACTAGAGTAAACTCTCCATGTTTGGGGCCAGACAAAATGTTTAGGACCAGACAAATTATGTGTCAGGGTGCTTACAAAATGTAAAGAAGTGCTTAGTGAACTCGTGTATTGCTTATTTCATAAATCATTTGGGTCGAGTAGAGTAGCGCTATCGTGGATAGGTGAAAATATCGTCTCGATTTTTAAGAAGGTTAATAGATCACTTTCGTCAAAGAATATCGTTCAATTAAGTTAAGGTGTATCGTAAGAAAATTGCTTTAAGCGGATACCTTTTGAAAAAACATTGATTAATAAATAATTCACAACATCGTTTTACTAAGAGTCGTTCACGTTTAACAAATTTAATTACTTTTTTGTTCTGGTATATTTGAAGTACTTGACAGCGGAAAGGATTCCAACAGTCTGTCTTGACTATTTGATACCGAGACATTTGACCTCTGATACCGTCCCTCACTAAAGACTCATTATGAGATTACAGGCCCGGGAATGGGATGAGGTGTTATTCAAAGTCGGTTAAGAACTCTGTTATTTCAGTGACTGAACAATTTGCATAAATGGAGTCCAAATGGGAGACTGCTGCAAGCAGCGTGCTCAAGAGATCTGTACCGAAATTATCTGTTCTTTGCAATTTACATGAACGATTTAGACACAGGACTTGACAACAACATTTTTATATTTGCGGCTGATAAAATACAAAATTGTGAGAAAGAAATTCAGAAGAAGGCACAACATTACTACAAGACTTTCAAGATATGATTTCAAAATGTCCGACGATTGACACATGCTGAGTAATGCAGAAAATGTTTGAGTTTTAAGCTTAGTTAATAGTAATAAAACTCCTAGATATCAGTTGGACAACGTCTAATTTGCAAAGTTTGAATTCGACACAGAGCTAGAAGTAATGATTAGCTGGGATCTTAAGCCAAAAAATAAATGATTCAAGGCACGGAATATTAGGATTTATTTCTTGGAACATTAGTAAAAAAAAATATTAATCAGCTTTACGTTGTCCTTGTTAGACCTTATTAAGATTATGCAGTTCAGTTTTGATATACATACTATAGAATGGATATAAGTTCTCTCAACATGTAAAGAGGAAGTTGACAGAGTTAATCCCAGGAATTAAAACCTCCCTTAAAAAAGAGAGATGAAAAAAGTCGAATATATATTCTCCAGAAAGGCGAAAAGATAGGGGTGACATGACTGAAGTATAAATGGATGAGAAGGACAGCAAATGGGATATAATTGATTTAATATATACGAAAACAACATATAACACAAAACAAATATATAAACTGGGTGAGTTTAGATTTAGAAAAAGCCTGGGAAAAAGCTGTTTCGAAAACAATGGTTTATTATATGAAATAAAATATTGGGTAACGTGATGAACTTTGGATAAGTGGATTGTTTCAAGCGTAGGTTAGACTTAAATATGAATATGTTTGATGGATATACATAAGAAGTATTGATATCTTACGATAAATAAATTGAGGTTATAAAAGTTTTGACCAAAATTCTAGTAACTCCTCATATCCTAATATACACTTTCAGTACATATATTCTAGAACTTATTTACATTTACATTTTTCTCAACAATACTATATAATACTGCAAACTAGTATTTCCTACTTATTATTCTCGATGAGGAAGTGGATTGTTACACTAAGGGTTGGAAAAGGAAGGTGGCGAGGTATCGGTCTTTTTTTTTTTTTACGAGTCTGAAACCAAGATCCTTAAAGAAGTTCTGATCATATTTCACCCAGAGACTCAAGACTACAGTTCTGACTGTGAATAAATTCGTCCACATTCCAGCTGGTCCAGATTCCTGTAGTTATTTGGCTTGGATCACTTGCGTGAATGGTGCTGAAGTTAATGCATCTGTCATCCAGTGTGGATACGCACGTATAATTCCAAATATGAGTCCAAAAATCTTGTTTTACAACACTTCCCCTGTTTTTTATACATTATCATGGTGCATTGAACTTAGTTCTCGGAGGTGAAATTCATGTCGTCCAATGTTGACTCTCCGATTATTCCTTAACATGCTTCATATACAGTTGTAAAGATCATGTGAAGTGAAGACGTTAGTAGTATCAGCAGCGATTGTTGTAGTAGTAGCACTCCTGCTTGTAATATCAGCTGATAATGTAGTTGTAGGATTACTCCTGCTAGTAGTATCAGCAGTGAATGTAGTAATAGCACTCCCGCCTGTAATATCAATAGCAACTGTAGCACTGTTATTAGAAGTTGTAAAACAAACAAATGTTTCTGACTGTTCGTCCAATTTTCATGACGACTGTCGGTCATTTATGGTGCATAAGACAGTGTCAGCCAGCAGTATGGAGCAGGAGAATGTGAAAGTTGGGTACAGGACCTTTCTCATTGCTCTCCTGATATTAATACTAATAATGTATATATTCTGGATTAATATGTACATTTGTTATATATATTTTTTATACGAGAAAGGTAACAAAGATAATCATCAGGAGAAATCACTAAATCATTGCGACACTATAACACTTGTAAAGAATATGCGGATAGGGAGTTAAATTAGGACTTGGCTAAGTGTCTAAGCACTTAGCCGGTTGGGAATTGAACGACGACCTGCAAGGAGAGTGTTTGTTGGT
>WNGS01005933.1:40400-70180 GCA_020271785.1 Procambarus virginalis
ACACTTCCACCCCCACGTCACATGTCAAAATCAGCTGGTGGCGCCCTGCTAGTCGTGAGAATGTTATTGCTTGTTTCCTGGCGTTGCGCACCCCGTTTCTTAATTCTCATGAATCACTATATTTGTCATCAATATAACATATCTATAATTTTGATAGGATGCAATAAACCACCATACTGGTCTCACGATCAATAAATAACTCATTTACAGCACTTAACGTGATATTTCACTGTACCAGAGAACTGCACTGTACTTGATAATTACAAAGAATGCACTAAATCACGGTACTGTTCTTTGATCGATAATTCCTCTCAAAGGCAATATCACAAGTAATCACTTCACACATGTGAAATTATTCAATACACAGGCGTATACATACAATACATAGATAAATCATAGATATCAATAATTGTAATTATATAAATACTGGGCACATAGCCTAACACCAATAACTGGTTCACTAGTATATATATATAATCCATGAAATAAATTCTCGTCACAGCAAATTCTTTAGTAAACCCAGGTGCTTGCACAAACTACATATATATATAAATGAATACTGTGAGTGCTCTCTATAGCCTCACTCCGCCACTGTGCCTACTGTGACATAGATCCAGGTGAGACTTGCTCACTACATGAAAGATACTCTGGCTAAATATATATAGCTAACTAAAGGGGAATTGGGAGGGTAACTGTAAACACCTACTTCACCTATCCTACGATGAGAGTTGAGTTGCAGCTCCTGGTCCAGACTCTCGCCTCGTGTACCCTCCAGAAACACAAGCCAACGTCTCAGGATTATCGCGTCTCGCCGCGTTCTGTCATCCGCAGGTCCGTGCCTCCTCCACGTCTTGTAGGGTTTGGAGTCGGTCTCCTGGCCGTCAACTTCCCTCTCAATTACGGCTGCCAGCTGTTACGTACCTCTATAAGCTACGTAATAAATACATATTAATTTGTCCCTTCTTTTGTACTTTGTACTTGTACGTCTAATAATTGTTACTAATACATTAATTTGTACTTCTACATTAATTTGTACTTCTATATATACCTTGCTTATATCTGATTACATGTATGTACATCTAAATATTCTTTACTTGTATGTAAGTATGTGTTGCCTGATTTATATGTTGAATTAGGCCTAACTTTTCCACCCGTGGGAACGATTATATTCTCTTTGTTTGCTCACGGCTGATTTAGTGGGAAAGTGGTTTTATTAATGACCATCAGTAGGAAGCACTGATGGGAATTCTGTAATTGTTTGAACATTGGGGGGCAACATTCCGTGAGAGACTTCTAGTTCCTGTGGCTGGGGAGCGTTGCCAATATTTCCCTTTGTTATTTTATTTTAATTACTGCATGTTTTAATAATTACATTATTTTTGTTATGCATGTTATTCTGACCATTTACTAAGTTACTTTAAGATTACTCTTGTCACATTATTTTGCTCCATGTAAGTTTAATTAAATAATGTTAGTTTGGCAATTTTCCGCGGGGCAGAAGCAATGTTTTTGACTCCCGCAGTTTAAGTAGTCAGTAACTCGCACGGGACAGGAGAGATAACATCTTTGGAGATAAGTCTGTTAATATTTGTTTTGCCATACATACATTTATATTATAGGAGAGACAATACTTTAATTTTATAAGTGATCTTGTCCATCTGTGCTGTATGTAATATTTATGAAATTGTTAATATATATAATATAATATGTATGTATTTCTTCAGTCCTAAGGGAGAAATACTTTATTTTGCTTGTGCCAATCATGTGGTTACACTGGTGACCCGCTCTATATTACAGCAATTTTGTCATGTTCCTAGACTACAAGTTTCTTGCTGCTGTACAGGGTTACGAGCCGTGACGAACGATCTGGTAACATAGTTATGGGGGCCTGTGCCGGGAATATTGTTCCACTTAAACTTAACTGTGCTAATCTAACCTTGCCTTCCTAGGTACCAGTGTCTTGTGTGTTTTCTGCTATTAACTATTCCATGTGCCATGCAAGCCTTCCTGTGTGTCAAGTAACAACGTTTCACGATTTTGAGGTAAGTCATCCTATAACTTTTGTTTGTGCAGTGAGGCCAAGCGAATTTTCAGTGTGGTAAATTTTACAGTGAAGTGAAGTGCAGTGCCAGTGTGTTAATATTATTATTGTGAATCAAGTGCCAAGTGTTAGTCACGATGGAGGATCAAGTGTCGTTGTTGTTGGCTCAACCAAACTTTGAGGGAATTAAAAACCTAACAAAGTCTGCGTTAGTAAATATGGCCAGTAAGCTAAAATTAACCGCCAGAAATAGCATGACTAAGGCACAAATTCTGAGAGTCATAGTGACACATTTTGTTGAGAACCAAGAATTAGGAGAAGAATTTCTGGAGGAAGTTAGAAGAGACAAGTGATCAAATTGCTTTAAGGCGTCTTGAGTTAGATGCACAAGTAACGTATGCTAAACTTGAGGCTCAAGAAAAAGCCAACGAATTTGCAAGACAACAAAAATATTAGAGATTGAGGCTCAAAGCAACAGACATTATTAGAGCATGAGACTAAACGTTTAGAGGTTGAGGCACAAAAACAGAGAGTTTTAATTGAGTTGCAACTAGAAGCAACAAAGAAGCAACAAGCCGAAGAACACACTAGGCAATTAGAGATTCAACAACAAATGGCTGACACTAATTTCAGGCTTGAAACACAGCGTATGGAAGCTGGGCATGGAAATTCTAGTAATGTTTCAATTAATAATGATAATAATCCCATAAGGATGAATAAATATATAGAATTACCCAAGTTTAATGAGGAGGATCCTGAGGTTTTCTTTGCACATTTTAATAAGATTGCCATCAGTATGAACTGGCCAAGGGATCAATGGGTAGCAATTATGCAGTCTCAATTTAAAGGGCGTAGTCAGGAGGTTTTACATCCCTACCTGACGCTCATAGTTTTGATTATGAATTTGTAAAGAAAAGCATCTTAAATGCTTATCAATTAAATCCAGAGGCACACAGGCAAAAATTTAGAAACCTAAGGAGGGTAAGTGATCAGACAATAGCTGATTTTACTCGTCAAAAGACGAACTATTGCAACAGATGGTTAAAGTCACTTTCAGTAACAGAGTATGATGCTCTAAAGAATCTTCTTATCATGGAAGAAGTATTGTCTTGTCTCCCAGACAAATTGTCTACTTTTATGGCAGAACAAAAGAATGTAACAGACATTTATGAGCTGTCAAAGCTCGCTGATGAGCATGAGTTGTTGACTAAGGCCCAGTTTACTGCCTATTCACCTAAGTTTAATCGTAAAGTAAATCATAATGCTCACAGAACTCCTTATCAGAATCCCTCCAGTCCTAGTGCTCCAGTTACTCCCATGAGCTCTTTTCTTACAAAACCTAATCCTGCTACTTCATTGTCAGGAATGTCAAATATTAATAAGGTTAATTCTAAACCTACAGTTGGTTCTACAGGTGTGTCCACTGTAAGGTCCTGTTCCCATTGTAAGAAAAAAGGCCATGGAATTAATTCCTGTTTTATCTTGCACCCTGAGTTACGACCAACTGGTCTCATTTATTGTAGAGGTGTGCAAAATAAATTTACTAATAAACATGTAACTGTAAACCCCAATTGGGTGAAACAGTATTCACCATATATGTCTTCAGGTGAAGTTTTGTGTGTTGAGGGAAAGTGGAAGCCGGTGAATATTCTTCGTGATACTGGTGCTTCCCAAACCTTAATCTCATCTAGTATACTTTCTAATGTTGAAAAGAGAGATACTGGAAAATTTGTTGTTCTTCAGAGTGTTGCAGGATGTCAAACTGTACCTCTGATAAATGTTACTTTAAGATCCACCATTACACCGAGTTTATGCACTGTGGGTGTTTGTACACAGTTGCCCATCCCAGGTGTGGATGTTATATTGGGTAATGATGTGGCCATAAATCATGTTGTGGGTGAGAATGATCCCCGTTTGTGTAAACAGCCAGTTGCAGATCATGTTTATCCTGCCTGTGCTGAAGTTAGTTCTATGAATGAACCTGTTGTAGTAGATGGTTTTGTCCATCCTACCTGTGCTGATGTCAGTACTATTATAAATCCAGTTGTCAGTTCTACTGTTGTTACTCAAGCATTTGTTCCAGTAACCAGTACCCCTTCAGTGGAGAAGTGGGATGTGGTTGTTCCAGATTCCTGTGTGGCCGATTTAGTTGTTGAGAGTAAGCCTGATGCTATGACTCTGCTTTATTCCAATAAATTGGGAAAGGATGTCCATGTACCAGTGTCTTGCCCGCTCACTACGAACGTTGTGCCAGGAGTTGAGAGAAACTTAAAAGCCACGACTCTATCGTATTCTAGCCAAGTGAATGGTTTAGGACAAGATGTCGGGTTGGCAGAAGTATTCCCGCTCACTCCAAGTTTAGAATCAGTTGTCGAGAGTAAGTCTGTTGTAAAGGCCCCGCCTCACCCTAGTCAAGGTGATAGTATAGGGGAGGAGGTCAAATTACCTGTTACTTGCCCGCTCGCTTCAGATTCCTTTAATTTATGTGAATTGAGTAGAACTGACCCTAAGATTTCAGAGAGAAGCAAGGAGACAGTCTGTACTGTAGATCCAGTTTTGGAGAGTGTGGGAAATCAGCCCGAGGATCAGTTTCTGTCGAGTAGATGAGACCCATTGAGCCTCCCTCTTCAGTTGTCTGTGAGGCTGTGACCCCACTTGGTAGTTTTATTGATTGTGAGCAGACAGTACTCCAAGCAGCTCCAGATGTCATGGGAGGAAATTTTGGTAAAACCATTGAGAGTGGTAAAGTATCATTTGGATCTAAGTTGCAGAGAGTTGTGAGTTGTGATTCTTATTCCATGTGGAGTAAGTATTTCTCATTGTGTAAATTGAGTCAGAGTGTGTGTAGGATGTTGAAATCTACTTTTATTCTGCAGGAGCCATTCTCTTGTGAAGTAATGGACTGTGGGACATCTTTGTCCAGCCTTGTGGTTGAGCAGATAGAGTTTACTCAAGTAGGTTGTGCATCCAGTTGTTCTGAGGAAGTGGTGAGTTATGCTAGAGCAGTGTCTCTATATTCAGATCCAGTTTATTTTGATGCACGAGTAGTGAACAACGTGTATGTTCCACTCAAGTGTGGTGTTGACTTTCAGAGTCATATTGGTGTTGACTTTCAGAGTCATATTGGTGTTGACTTTCAGAGTCATATTGGTGTTGACTTTCAGAGTCATATTGGTGGTAAAGGATTTAATCATACTTGGGAGCAGGTATTTGAGGCTCCAGGTGTGTATTTCTAGTTGGGGAATAAGGTTATCCTACCTAGTGTTAATTGTTGTGAAGGGTTACAGATTGTCCTTGGGTGTTTCCCAGGTAATCTGCTGTGCGTCTTCAAGATGTTAAGACCCGTAAACCTCTTGGTTGATTGTTTGTTATCAGACGTAAATCACTTGGAAAGTGATGGTGAGGGTTGTCAAGTTTTCGGCATGTTCCTGTTAGTCTTTTGGAAGACTAGAAAGTTGAGGAAAGTGTGTGTTGTGTTCAAGTTCACCCTCAGAAATTGTGAACTTGTCTTCAGAGTCATGATTGAGATATGGTGCCTAGGCATATGCCTATGCAAGGTAGCTTTTGCACTTATCTTGGGTTGTATTTTTTGGTTTCAAGGCCAAAGGTTTGCTAAGTCGGTGTGTTGTGTTGCTGAAGGTTCTATGAATGGGGAAATATTATACATAATTGTGAAGTTTAATGCTAATTTCTCTAATTTTAGTATCCATTGGGCGAGAGTATGTGTTCCACAGAGGATCAAGAGTGATGAGGAGCAGATGCTTTTGTCAGAGCATACCCAGAAGAAGCCCCAAATCTACTTTACATCCAGTCAGAGTCATGGAAAATGGAGTCTGGCTTTGAAAATTCCACCATGTAGAAAATGGATCATATTGAAATATGGGACTGATCTCGGAGAAATAGTAGAAAAAGATGTAGAGAATAATTGCAGTGATGTCTGTGTGAAGGCAGATACCTTTATTGACAATTCTATTCATGCTAATGATGATAATGTTGATGATAGGTGTATGAAATATGATCTGAAACAAAGTGAAATAAATGAGATAGTACCCTGGAGAGATAAATTTGCATACTCTAGTGAAACATATGTAGACAATAGTCATAAGACTGAAATTTCTGAGTTTCATGTAAGAAATATTGAAAGTGTTTCATTTTGTTCAGAAATGTATCCTTATTGCTTTTACATGTTTGGTGAAATTAATACCATTTATCAAGTGTCACATGATTTTTCTTTAAGAAAAAATGCCATTGATCTTCAATCCATTGCATTTTTTTCTTGGAGGTGGAAGTGTTACGTACCTCTATAAGCTACGTAATTAAATACATTAATTTGTACTTCTACATTAATTTGTACTTCTATATATACCTTGCTTTATCTGATTACATGTATGTACATCTAAATATTCTTTACTTGTATGTAAGTTATGTGTTGCCTGATTTATATGTTGAATTAGGCCTAACTTTTTCCACCCGTGGGAACGATTATATTCTTTTTGTTTGCTCACGGCTGATTTCGTGGGAAAGTGGTTTTATTAATGACCATCATTAGGAAGCACTGATGGGAATTCTGTAATTGTTTGAACATTGGGGGGCAACATTCCGTGAGAGACTTCTAGTTCCTAGTGGCTGGGGAGCCTTGCCAATATTTCCCTTTGTTATTTTATTTTAATTACTGCATGTATTAATAATTACATTATTTTTGTTATGCATGTTATTCTGACCATTTACTAAGTTACTTTAAGATTACTCTTGTCACATTATTTTGCTCCATGTAAGTTTAATTAAATAATGTTAGTTTGGCAATTTTCCGCGGGGCAGAAGCAATGTTTTTGACTCCCGCAGTTTAAGTAGTCAGTAACTCGCACGGGACAGGAGAGATAACATCTTTGGAGATAAGTCTGTTGATATTTGTTTTGCCATACATATACCTTTATATTATAGGAGAGACAATACTTTAATTTTATAAGTGATCTTGTCCATCTGTGCTGTATGTAATATTGTATTGAAATTATTGTTAATATATATAATATAATATATATGTGTATTTCTTCAGTCCTAAGGGAGAAATACTTTATTATTGCTTGTGCCAATCATGTGGTTACACTGGTGACCCGCTCTATATTACAGCAATTTTGTCATGTTCCTAGACTACAAGTTTCGTGCTGCTGTACAGGGTTACGAGCCATGACGAACGATCTGGTAACACCAGCCTACGTCTCAGCGGTTGTCGTACGGATCCCCAATTAGTTTCTTCTGTTACTGCACTCCCAGTGGAATTGGCCCCGCCACTACGATGTCACTGTGAAGCTATCAGACGTCCCAGACGATGCTGCTTAAACTCCACCTGCACAGCACCCAATTCCAGAGCACTTGAAGCTCAATATACTGTCAATTCCCTCGTCAGTCCACACACATGGAATGAAGGAAGACTTCTTGGCATACTTGCATACAACGGGTGACTCATAAGGTTCCACGGGATTGTCGTACTACTGTCAAACTGACAGGACCGTCGTTCACACATCCAACCTAGTTGACGAGTCGGTCAACCAGGTATTCTCACGGTGGAATGGCCCGGCCGCTAAGCTGCCTCCTAAACGGGTAAACTGCCACTGATGTCATATACGTCACTGTCCAGTCCACTTCTTGCAACGCACCTGTCCCGGAGCACTTGTTGCCCAATATTCCGTCAATTCCTTCTTTGGTCCACACATGGAATGAAGGAAGACCTCTCAGAGTGCGTGCAGACAACAGGAGACGCCTATATCCACCGGAGCTCGGGTAATCCGTCAACTTAACAGGATTCCCTGGCACACGTCTTGCCTTGCTGACGTGCCGTGTGAGACTGTGTCGCCGGCACGGTGCTACGGCTGGACCCCCCTGCTTTCGTGACGTCATATTTGCCAAGGGAGGTTTTCATTGGCTCCCAGTGCCGCGTCGCTGACGGTGACCAATCTGGTGTCACTGACATCACACAGTTTTGGCGGGAGAACAGAGGAGCCAGCGCCATATTGGCTTCCTAAAGGGCCTATACCACAGGCCAAAATACTCTTCTTTTTCTAATTTTTCGGCACTGCGAGAACACTATACTCTCCCACATATGTCAAACTGAGGCCCGCAACGTAGAGAACGCTCGGGCAAAGTGGACATGACTCTTACAGCAGGCATGGGAGAAATAGAAGGGGGGGAACACCGTCACACTACAGACATACAGTTGCTACAGACATACTGTAGCTGCATACATACAGATGATACATACATATAGTAGCTACAGACTTACAGTAGCTTCAGACATACAGTAGCTACAGTGATACAGACTCGTAGCCCTTGTAAGGGCAGTTCCAGCCCCATCTATGAGTCCGCACCCGAGCTCCCCGGGAATAGTACATAATGTAGACAATGCCATCTGGTGGTGGTTATCTAGTACTTGCAAATGGCTAATGATTCCTGCCTTGGTCAGCCAGAGGGGTCGTTGTGTGACCTCTGGTGAGGTGACGCATCAAGACCAGCGCCACCTAGTGTGTGCTACAGAGCACAATGTCAACTCTCCAGTGGGTTAGTCGTATTTTCTAGTTTCGCCAGTATCAGCTAGGTCATTGATGACGTTTTTGTGTCCACAGAGGTGACGTCTGGGGGCAACGGTAATGGAGACGGCAGTTCATCTTGGGCAGTCCACAGTCTCCCTACATGGTCCTGGAAACGACCAAGTAAGCCGCCGCCGATGAAGCAGTGTGGTAGCTGCTAGTGCTTTAGTGTTGAAAAGATCGGCGTACCTTTGGGACTGGCTTAGGGGAGAGACTGACGACAGGGAGGTGCCTGTTGAGTAGTGCTGCTAGCTGGTCGCTAGAGGCTGCTGCCAGGGGATCGCTACCCCTTTATTGGTTCGTGACCCTGCTCAGCGTGTGGCTGAGATAATCTGCCAGCGAGTAGCTGGAGAGCGGTCGTTTGGGTACAGGCACCTCATGCCACTGTTAGTGGACTGGCCCACGTACTGGTGAACTCGCTGGTGTTCTTCCCAGTAAGGTTGGATACGCTACTGGACAGTGAAGAAAGACTGAGGATTGATGAACTCTGCACGTGAGCACGTTTTTTATCCTGAGCGAAAGGATTGTACATAGGTGTAGAAATAGCCTATCTGTTCTTTATATATTACTTATGGTGACGGTGTACATATATATACTTAATGGTGGTGGAAAGATATTTAATACATTGACGAAAGGAACAGTGTTTTCTTCATCCCCTCCTTTTTTATGCACTACATAGCCACTTTCTTGAAAGCGTACTACCGACTTGGGGTCGGATACTATCATTTTGGTTCAACCATCAAAGAACCCGGTTGCGACCAATAGTGGCCGTAACATACAGACATACAGTAGCTACAGACATTCAGTAGCTACAGACATGCAGTAGCTGGAGAGATACTGTAGCTTATGATATACTGTAGCTGCAGACATACAGTAGCTACAGGAATTCTGTACTTCAAACATAAAATACCTTCTGACATATAATATCTACATACATACAGTAGCTACAAACATAAAGTAGCTACAGACATTCAGTATCTGCAGACAAACAGTAGCTTCAGATATACATTAGCTGCAGACAAACAGTAGCTTCAGATATACATTAGCTGCAGATATACAGTAGCTACATAAATACAACTCCTACAGACATCCAGTACCTACAGACAAACAGTAGTCTCAGATATACAATAGCTGCAAACATACAGTAGCTGCATATGTATAGTAGTTAAAGATATATAGTTGCTACAAACAGTAGTTTCAAACATACAGCACCTGCAGACATCCAGTAGCTACAGACACCCAGTAGCGTCAGACATCCAGTAGCATCAGAATTACAGTAGCTACTGACGTACAATAGCTACAGGCATACTGTAGCTTCAACCATTCAGTATCTAAAGATATACAGTAGCCTCAGACATACAATAGCTGCAGACATACAGTAGCTGCAGATATACACAGATATACAGTAGATGCAGATAAACATTTGCTAGACATACAGCAGCTGCAGACATACAGTACCTGAAGATAAACATTAGCTACAAATATATAGTTGCTTCAGACATATAGTAGCCACAGCCATACATAAGCTTCAGACATTAAGTAGCTGCAGATATAAAGCAGCCACAGACATACAGTAGCTGCAGACATACAGTAGCTGTAGACATAAAATAGCTGCAGACGTACTGTAGCTACATATAGAGTAGTGTTATGATCCCAGGTAGCTGAGAAACGAGTTTACGCCCTTGAGAGTTATTCTACCAGGCCTGACCTAAGAGGTTAAGGAGACGTAGACCTGGATATTTATATAGTAAACATTCCATTGAATTTGACAAACGGTTTGCAAAGGTGGGCAGTGAATAAGGATTTAAATAAATGACTGGTCATGAGATGTGGAGAATTTGCTGGGAGTGTGAGGCTCGCTTCTGGAGGGCTTTGATCCCACTTGAGCACCAGACATCGTGAGGGGAAGCCGCGCTCCGCTGAGTTCCTGTTAGAGAAGGACCCCCTAGTTGATATACCTTCAAGAAGAAGGAAGTGTGCAGACGTTTCAGCTGTGAAGTCAAGCTGGGAACGTGTGGTCTCGAGTCATGGACGGAAGGAAGAGTTGTGAAGCCGTTCAGAAATATTTTGTGGGCATCCTAGAGCTCTCGGGTGATGGCCGCTCAAGGAGTAAGCCCATCACAGGAAATAATATATGTGGTAAGCATTTTAAACAGTTTACAGTGATTGTCTGCAGTTGGTCGTGTGCCCAGCGACGATAGGAAGGTTTACTGAGATATTAGACATATTGTGTTAAGGAAGAAAGCCTAAATAAGAAAGTGAAGATGGGAGGACCAGCTGAGAGGAGGAGCAGCACATCCTCTCCTGCTGATAGCTTGCAGGTGACTGGCCAGCTGGCAGCCTGGGGTGGGCGGCAGGGAAGTGGAGAATGGACCCGCCCATGCGTGGGGGAATCCTCTCGGCAGGCAGGAGTCAGAGGAATGTTGAGTTGAGACATATATGTAGTTTATTTTCAGTATATGTTTGCAGACGAACATTTTTATTGGCGCATCGATGGGTTGCAGGTTTGTTCTGAGGAAGGAGTTGATGGGAGTACTCTGAAGCCAGAGAAGAAGCTAATGATTAGAACTTGAAGGCTGTAGGAGTGGATGTTGTACTCTGTGAAGAGCGAGCCCCATAGTGAGGAATTGGACCTCAAACTGTGTGAATAGGAGCAGTGAAGTGAAGTCTCGCATGCTTCTGTGGAATCAGTGGTGGGGTATCACTGGAGTCCAAGGAAAACATCATGGTGCAGCAGCCTGGAAGAGCTGTAGAGGATTCTAGTAGATGAACTTGGAAGAACCTGATGATGTCAAGGTAGTGAACTCCCAGATGTGGGAAGGAAGTTTTTATTGACTTCTTGTAGGGAGTTGGTAGAGTGTTTGATAGTCATTGGCGAGCAAGACGCAGTGGAAGGTGGGCGAGTGATCATTATTTTGTGTCAAGGGATATTTATACTGGTATTTATGTCGTTACAACCATAGGTTGGATTTCCTTGTGTATATTTATATGTATATGTTCTAGGGCTGATAGTGCCATATCATATTAGAAGATTTAACCCCTTGGTGAGGGTTGGTAGCATAAGTGGCGAGCCAGGAGTTGGGTTACCACTCGGTATAAGCGGCTCATAGGATCCTGATGGGATTGGAGGCAACCTGATCATAGTAGCATAGAGTGTTGGAGTCATTATTGTATCTTGTGTGTGTTGTATATGTTCTCTGTATATTAAATGTTTAGAACCAGCAGGTGTTTCCCCTTGTCCTAGTGCAACTTCCCAGAAAATAGAGAGAGAGAGAAAAAAAACACAGCTGTGGACAGGGTGGTACAGAATTATAATTCAATAAAGGGGGATTGAGGAGGTCATACCAGATAAGAAGAGAGTGGGGAGTCACTGTGGCTCGAGTTGGGTGTGTACACGTGACAATGAGGCCAGTGTTGGAGCCGCACCCCCCTGAATGTGTGACGTTGAGCCCCCTCTTCAAGAATGGAAAGTGTACAAGGTGATCTCCTGTTCAAAGTACGAACACTCTACCGATTTTGGATTTGGTTTGTCTGTAAAGGACTGATACCCGACCGACGTCACAAAAATAACTGGGGGCCTGTGTCTGGGAGAGTGAACTGACACGACCACACCCTGTCCGAGAGTGGACTGGTACACCCCTCATGAAATAAGTAGACTGCGTGACCATAGGTACATATTCTCTCTCTCTCTCTTGGGAAGACTTACAGGGCAAGATGGATAAGGTGCAAGCGTTTGTGGAATCAGACTAGCCTGAGGACGTGGAAGGATGCACCAGGGAACAGGCAAAACAAATAGCGGAAAGATGTGGCATCATGGTGAAGGCATCTAAAGTAGCTGGGATGACGGATGAGATTCTGAGGCAGTTAAGAGCCAAGAGTGAGGCAGCAGAACAAGGAGCCCAGAAAGGAGCTGAAAGTGGGAAGGAGTATGATGGGCAGGATGAAGTGAGCTCTCAAGGTTCAAGTAGGTGTAGCCGCAGTGGCAGGAGCAGCCGAAATAGGAGTTTGGAAAGGTTCCAACTAGAGCTTCAGGTGCAGCGCGAACGTGAGCATGAGGAGAAACAGTTACAACTGGAGAAGTTAATGCTAGAACTTCAGATGAAAAATGAAGCAGAGAAGGAAAAAGAGAATACCAGAATAAAAGAACTAGAGTTAGAACAGGAGAAAGAAAAAAGAGAAAGCTAGACTAGAGGCGGAGAAAGAAAAAACCCAGGTCGAAAGGGAAAAAGAAAGAACAAAACAAATGCAGATAGAAACAAATAGAACCTTGACTGAACAAAGGATTGAACATAGGTTGCCAGAGAGCACCACCCAGGTATCACAACCACCAAATAATAGGGTTAGGGAAAAGGACGTTCCCCTGTTTGTGCCCGAAGAGGCAGAGAGCTTCTACGAGCATTTTGAAAAGATTGCCAGCGTCAAGAAGTGGCCACAGGAGGAATGGGCCCAGCTGGTCCAGTTAAGATTAACCGGTGCTGACAGAGAGGCATACACCCAATTGACACTAGAAGAATGCCAGGATTATGCCACAGTGAAGAGCAGCATACTGCACTCATTTCAGTTAACCCCAGAAGGTTATAGGAAATGCTTCACAGAGATGGTGAAGGTTGGAGCATGCACGTTTGCTGAGACAGCAAGGGATCTGGAAAGACGATCCCAGAAGTGGATTGAGGCTGCTGGAGTTGGATCCTACGCTGATCTAAAACAGCTGATGATAATGGAAAAGTTCTTGGAGATGATGTACCCCGAGACGAAGTTCAAGATCCAAGTGGCAGAGCTAAAGGATGTGGAAGATGCTGTAGATAGGGCGGATATGATTACTGAAGCATACAAGAGCTTAAGGGAGAACAGAGTGAGAAGCGAAGCGAGACGTATTAATGGCAGACCCAGTGGAGTCTGGGAAGGAAGAAGTTTTGGGGAACAGACAAACAGACAGCTAATTTTAAGCCCCAGAAAGGAAAGTTGCCGAGTCCGCCTGCTGGAGGGAAGCAGGAAAATAAAAATGTGCAGAGATGACAGGAGTACAGTGAAGCCCCACAGAGTACGAGTAGTGCATCTGGCCCAAGGAACTCCAATACGAGTGAGCAGAGTCAGAGCCACTCGGGGGCGTATAGGAGAGATTTCTCCCAAATGAAGTGTTACAATTGCAACAGATTGGGTCACAAGATGAGAGATTGTCGGCAAGGCAAGAGAGTTGTGACCCTGGCCATATGTGATCCCCAGAAGAAGTGTATCGAAGTACTACAGGACAAATCACAGAAAGCAAACTTAATGAACGAGCGGTATTGGCCGTTCATCAGTAAAGGTTGGGTCGTCATAGAGGGTCATACCGAGGTGGAGGTTAGTATCCTCAGGGATACTGGAGTCAATTAGAGTTTGATTCAGAGAGACCTAATCGGAAACGATTGACTGTTAGCTAGCAGTAGGAGAATAAAGGTCCATGGGTTGTTGTCTGAGTCGGCGGAGGTGATGTTGGGAGTGTGCCCCAACACACCTGTTCCAGGAGTCCAAGTGATCCTGGGGAATGACTTGTGTAGGTTCCAAGGTGTTGCCAGAGCTGATAGTGAAAGCTGTGCCGGAGGAGTGCCAGAAGGACCGCAGTACTAATGGAACCCCGGGCAAAGTAGACCTAGCCATCATCCTCGAAGATGAGTCAGAGGACAGTCAAGTCATTGTGTACCCGGCCTGTGCAGTGACAGAGTCGGATGTAGCCGCCGAGGGTGACACTGGAGATGATGTGGCAGTGTCGACTCCGCCAAGGGAGGCAGTCAACGAGGATATGCCAGGGCTATTCGATGAAGGTTCGGCTCAGAAGAATAAAGGTTCTTTGAGGCAGGAAGTGAAGATGACCCTACCTGAATGGTTCAGCATAAACCGAGCGGACCTGATTTGGGCACAGAATGAGGAATTTATAGATCTAATTAGGGAGGCGAAAGGGGGAAACTCATGTCCAGAGTTCCCCGTGCATTACTACTTAGACAATGACGTACTAATGAGAAAGTGACAAACGGACAAAGCCGGCGCAGATAAGGTATGGTTAGAGAAGCACTAAGTGTTAGTGCCGAAGGAGTTCAGGGCGGCAGTGCTAGAACTATCCGACTCCGTAGATATGGCAGGGCACTTAAGGGTGAAGAAGACCTTGAATAAGGTGCAGGACCACTTTTATTGGCCAATCGTGTGGAAAGATGTAAAGAGATAATGTAGGACATGTTTGGCATGCCAACGTGCAGGTAAGCCGACTCCGGCTATACCGAAGGCATCTTTGAAGCCCATTCCGGCGTTTGGTAAGCCTTTCGAGAGGGTCCTGATAGACTGTGTATGTCCATTGCCAAGGACCAGGAAAGGCCACGAGTATTTACTGACCATAATGTGCACAGCCACCCATTTCCCCGAAGCGATCCCCCTAACAAAAGTGACGTCCCGAGCCCTTCTGGATAGACTACAGAACTACATTGCATGGGTAGGCATGCCCAAGGTTATCCAGACAGACCAGCGGAGCGTCTTCCAGTCGAAGTTGTTTAGGGAAACTGTGAGAGGATGGAGGGTAGAGCAAGTGCACTCGTCACTGTATCACCCTCAGTCGCAGGGAGCGTTGAAGCGTTTCCATGGAACGCTGAAGAGCTTGTTGAGGATATACTGCGCTGAGGATCCCTGGAAACACAAACCGAAACTGTCTCTATTTTCCGCTTGTTACAACTCAAAATAAAGTTGTTACATCTTGGCTTAACGTGTTTATGACGTATTGGAACGTTGTTACAACTTGCTATATTGGTTGTTATAACTGGTTAGGTGTTAAAACTTGTTCGAACGTTGTACCAACGTCGTAGTACCGGTGTGTGTTTGGCGGGATGGGAGTAAGTGGGACGATTCATTACCATCAGCTTTGTTCGCCATCAGGGATGCGGTAGTGGAATCACTTGGATTGACCCCATTTCAACTGGTGTACGGACATTCAGTGAGGAGCCCAGTGGGTGCCCCGAAAGAGCAGCTCACCGAGGATAAGCAGAAGGTGAATTTGGGACAGTATATAAAACTTTTAGAGAGCGACTTTCTAGGGCCACAGAGTTGGCCAAGGAGAATTTGAGAACATCCCAGGCAGAGATGGTCAGACATCACGACAGGAAGGCGAATAACAGGAGCTTTCAGGAAGGGGATCAGGTGCTAGTCCTCCTGCTGGTAAAATGAAGTATATACGAATCGAGATTTTGTAGACCATATACCGTTGAAGGTGCTGGGGGGGATGTGAACTATGTAGCAGATCGATTGAGGAAATCGCAAGTTTGTCATGTGAACATGATAAAAAGGTATTATGATAGAGATAAGCCTCCAGGTGAAGAAGAACAGATAAAAGCCCCGCCGGAGACGACTGTGCTTTGTGTGGGAAAACAGCAAAGGAATAGAGGATGAGAACCGTAAGTTAGAGAGGGCCGATGGCGCAAAGATATCGAACACAGAAAGCCTGGCCGAGATAGATGAGCGCTTAGGTCATTTGGAGGGTGACCAACGTTAGGAATTATGTGCAGATCCTCCAGTGGAATAAGTCGCTATTCATGGATGTGTCCAGAACACACCACGGAACGGTGCATAAAGTAAATGTAGGGAGTGCTGACCCCATCAAGCAGCACCCTTACAGAGTTAGCCCAGAGAAAGCAGCAGCAATGAGGGAAGAGGTAAAGTACTTGCAAGATGAGGATTTGGCGGAGGTTAGCGATAGCGATTGGAGTACGCCATGTCTCCTCGTGAAGAAGAACGATGGCACGTACAGGTTCAGCACCGAATACAGAAAAGTGAACGCCATCACAGTCGCAGACTCGTTCCCGATACCACGCATTGATGATTGCATGAATCGAATTGGGAGTGCGCGGTATGTTTCGAAGATATACCTGTTGAAAGGATACTACCAGATTTCCCTGTCTGAGGAAGCCAAGAGGATCTCAGCGATCGCAACACCCGACGGTTTGTACCAATATAAAGTGGTGCCGTTTGGAATGAAGAATAGTGATAGCTGTTTCCAGCGGGTAATGAATCAGGTATTGCAAGGCGCGACCGGTGATATCGTAGTGTTTGTAGATTCTTGGAACAATCACGTGGATCGACTTCTAGATTTGTTCGATCGGTTAGAGACGGCTAACATGAAGATCAACTTGGCAAAAAACGAGTTCGGGAGAGCCCCCCTGGAGTACCTTGGATATATAGTAGGGCAAGGTGAGGTTGCTCCGGTAAGAACAAAAGTAGAGGTCATCGACAACTTCCCGGTATCCAGAAGTAAGAAAGAGTTGTTAAGATACCTAGGCATGATTGTGTATTACCGGAAGTTCTGCAAAAATTTCTCCACCATATCCGTGCCTATGACGATTTTGTTGTCAAATAGCAAGAAGTGGAACAGGATAGCGCAAGAAGCGTTTGAAAAGACCAAAAGATTGTTGACTGAGGCGCCTGTACTAGTATCGCCAAATTTTAGGGCGCCGTTTACGTTATTTGTAGATGCCAGTGATATAGGGGCTGAAGCTGTATTGACGCAGCAGAATGTTGGAATTTACCGCCCCCTGTCCTTCTCGATGAAGTTCGTTAAACACCAGAGGTCGTACAGTACAGTTGAGAAACAGACTTTGGCCCTGGTGATGGCATTAAAACATTTTGAAGTATATGTGAGTGGGGGAAGACACCCAGTGACCGTGTATACAGACCATAATCCCCTAGTTTTCTTGAGCAGAATGAAACATGCGAACGAATGGTAAACCAGGTGGATTTTATTGCTGCAAGAGTATGTTACGGTCCTAATGGGACGCTACAGGGTTCTTCTCTGATGGTATTAGAGTTTGGGTATCCGGCTCCAAGGTAGTAGAGGCTTTCAAGGGGTGAGCTCCGTAATGCAAGTAAAATAAACAGGGGAGGAACATTAAATACACAAAACCACTTTCTATATATATATATATATAATTCTTTTCCCACCACCATATATAAAATAAAAGTCACAAACGGGAAATATTACTACACAATATACAGCTTCGTCTCCCTCTGAAGATGCTGATCACTTGACGACGCTCACTCCATGCAGTCTTGCCTGGTTTCCTACTCCATGGCACAACCCTCTGCAGGTACCAGGAAACCACGATGAATCTACCCTGGCCACTGGCCAGCCAAATCACAATTCCACTGGGTGCCCCGTCGTGAAGGCCCACAACCACAGTCCAGCCTGTAGCTGGCAGGTACCAATCAGCCTCGCTGTTAGGCCACTTCACGACGAATACTAGGGTTGCGAGCCCTAGGCAGGAGCCTCGTGTAACTCGCTGGTTACTCTCCTCGGTCGGCACCACAGTTGGACGTCTCTTCCACCAGCCAGCCCCGGTTACGGCGAATCCTGTCACTGCTACTCCTCAAGCAGGCAATTGAACACTCAGCAGTACTCTTCCGGTGGCGGCTCACTGCTTCTACAAAGCAGACTGCTGAAGAGACCATGGCTGCCTTGGATAGACTGATTCATCGTACATCACAACCGTCCTAGGCTGACTCTGTGAAAGCGGACACGTCATCAGTACTGGGACACTACATGGGAACCACTAGGACATATCACTTATGGGCCTAGCCACAAACGTACAGCTTTTAGCTCAATAGGTGGCGCTGATGTTCTGAGCACCACCTCACCAGAGGTCAGCACCAGCTACCTCACAAGCTACCAGGACAAGAATCTAGCATGTCCAGCTGGCATATTCCTGCCACCACTAGATGGCGTCGTCCATTTCGTGGTGGTTTCGGGAGCGGACTCACAGATGGCGTTGATGTCACTGCTCCATGCTCTGATGATGGACTCGAGTTCGTAACAGAGTATGACCTGGTAATAAAACACATAAGAGGACGAGACAATGCAGTGGCTGATGAGTTATCCAGAGCCTTGCCACTGGAATAACTCTCAAATAAGGGGAGTGGAGTATTAAGATCCCAGGTAGCTGAGAAACGAGATTACTCCATTGCGAGTTATTCTACCAGGCCTAACCTAACTAAGAGGTTAAGGAGATATAGACCTTGATATTTCTATAGTAAACATTCGATTGAATTTGACAAATGGTTTGCAAAGGTGGGCAGTGAATAAGGATATAAATAAATGACTGGTCATGAGATGTGGAGAATTTGCTGGGAGTGTAAGGCTCGCTTCTGGAGGGCTTTGACCCCACTTGAGCACCAGACATCGTGAGGGGAAGCCGTGCTCCGTTGAGCTCCTGTTAGAGAAGGACCCCCTAGTAGATATACCTTCAAGAAGAAGGAAGTGTGCAGATGTTTCAGCTGTGGCGTCAAGCTGGAAACGTGTGGTCTCGAGTCCTGGACGGCAGGAAGAGCTGTGAATCCACCCAGAAACATTTTGTGGGCAGCCTAGGGCTCTTGAGCGTCGGCCGCTCACCGAGTAAGCTCCCTTGCAGGAAACAATATCTGTGGTAAGCATTTTAAACAGTTTACAGTGATTGTCTGCAGTTGGTCTTGTGCCCAGTTACCATAGGAAAGTTTATTGAGATATTAGACATATTGTGTTAAGGCAGAAATCCTAAATAAGAGAGTGAAGATGGGAGGACCAGCCGAAGGGAGTAGCAGTACATCCTCTCCTGCTGATAGCTTGCAGGTGACTGACCAGCTGGCAGCCTGGGGCGGGCGTCAGGGAAGTGGAGAATGGACCTGCCCAGGCATGGGGGGAGTCCTCACAGCAGGCAGGAGTCAGAGGAATGTTGAGTTGAGACATTTATTATATAGTTTATTTTCATTAAATGTTTGCAGAGGAACATTTTATTGGCGTATCGATGGGTTGCAGGTTTATTCTGAGGAAGGAGTTGGTGGGAGTACTCTGAGGCCAGAGAAGAAGCTAATGAGTAGAACTTCAGGGCTGTAGGATTGGATGTTGTACTCTGTGGAAGAGCGAGCCCCATAGTGAGGAATTGGACCTCAAACTGTGTGAAGAGGAGCTGTGAAGTGAAGTCTCACATGTGTCTATGGAATCAGAGGTGGAGTATCACTGGAGTCCAAGGGAAACTTTATGGTGCAGCAGCCTGGAAGAGCTGTAGAGGATCCTAGTAGATGAACCTGGAAGAACCTGATGATGTCAAGGTAGTGACCCTCAAGATGTGGGAAGGAAGTTCTCACTGACTTCATGTAGGGAGTTGGTAGAGTGTTTGATCGTCATTGGCGTACATGACGCAGTGGAAGGTGGGTGAGTGATCATTATTTTGTGTCAAGGGATATTTATACCGGTATTTATGTCGTTACAACTATATGTTGAATTTCTTTGAGTATATTTATATGTATATGTTCTAGGGCTGCTAGTGCCATATTATATTGGAAGATTTAACCGCTTAGTGAGGGTTGGTAGCATAAGTTGGCAAGCCAGGAGTTGGGCTACCACTCGGTATAAGAGGCTGATAGGATTCTGTTGGGATTGGATGCAACCTGATCCTAATAGCTTGGAGTATTGGTACCTTGACTACGGTGTAGTCAAGATAACAACATGCACGCTACGATGTAGTTAAGGTCCCAACATGCACGCTAAGATGTCGTCAAGGTACCAACATGCACGCTAAGATGTCGTCAAGGTACCAACATGCACGCTACGTTGAATTCAAGGTACCAACATGCAAGCTACAATGTAGTCAAGGTACCATCATGCATGCTACAATGTTGTCAAGGTACCATCATGCACGCTACAATGTTGTCAAGGTACCAACATGTACGCTACAATGTAGTCAAGATACCAACATGCACGCTACAATGTAGTCAAGGTACCAACATGCACGCTACAATGTGGTCAAGGTTCCAACATGCACGCTACAATGTAGTCAAGGTACCAACATGCATGATACGATGTAGTCTAGGTACCAACATGCACGCTACAATGTAGTCAAGGTACCAACATGCATGCAACGATGTAGTCTAGGTACCAACATGCACGCTACGGTGTAGTCAAGGTACCATCATGCATGCTACGATTTAGTCAAGGTACCAACATACACGCCACGATGTAGTCATGGTACCAACATGCACGCTACAATGTAGTCAAGGTACCAACATGCACGCTACAATGTAGTCCAGGTACCTACATGCACGCTACGTTCTAGTCAAGGTACCAACATGCAAGCTACAATGTAGTCAAGGTACCAACATGCACCTTACGATGCAGTCAAGGTACCAACATGCACGCTACAATGTAGTCAAGGTACCAACATGCACGCTACAATGTAGTCAAGGTACGAACATACACGTTACGATGTTGTCAAAGGTACCAACATGCACGCTACAATGTAGTCAAGGTACGAACATGCTTGCTACGATGTAGTCAAGTTACCAACATGCACGCTACTGTGTAGTGAAGGTACCAACATGCACACTACGGTGTAGTGAAGGTACCAACATGCACACTACGATGTAGTCAAGATACCAACATGCATGCTACGATGTAGTCAAGGTACCAACATGCACGCTACGATGTATTCAAGGTACCAACATGCAAGCTACAATGCAGTCAAGGAACTAACATGCTCACTACAATGTAGTCAAGTTCCATCATGCATGCTACAATGTTGTCAACGTACCATCATGAACGCTACAATGTTGTCAAGGTACCATCTAGCACGTTACGATGTAGTCAAGGTACCAACATGCATGCTACGATTTAGTCAAGGTACCAATATGCACGCTACAATGTAGTCAATGTACCAACATGCACACTACGATGTAGTCAAGGTACCATAACGCACTCTACGATGTCGTGAAGGTACCATCATGCACGTTACGATGTATTCAAGGCACCAACATGTACGCTACGATGCCGTGAAGGTACCATCATGCACGTTACGATGTATTCAAGGTACCAACATGCACACTACGGTGTAGTCAGGGAACCAATATGCTCGCTACAATGTAGTCAAGGTACCATCAAGCATGCTACAATGTTGTCAAGGTGACAACAAGCACGCTACAATGTAGTCAAGGTTCCAACATACACGCTACGATGTAATCAAGGTAACAAGCACGTTACAATGTAGTCAAGGTACAAACATGCACGCTACAATGTAGTCAATGTACCAACATAAACGCTACAATGTAGTCAAGGTAGCAACATGCACGCTACAATGTAGGCAAGGAACCAATATGTACACTACGGTGCAGTCAAGGTACCAACATGCACACTACGATGTTGTCAAGGTACCAACATGCTCGTACGATGTATTCAAGGTATCAACGTGCACGCTACAATGTAGTCAAGGTACCAACGTGCACGCTACAATGTAGTCATGGTACCAACGTGTACGCTACGATGTTGTAAAGGTACCAACATGAACGCTACGATGAATTCAAGGTACCAACATGCAAGCTACAATGTAGTCAACGTACCAACATGCACGCTACAATGTACTCAAGGTACCAACTTGTACGCTACGATGTTCTAAAGGTACCAACATGAACGCTACGATGTATTCAAGGAACCAACATGCTCGCTACAATGTAGCCAAAGTACCAACATGCATGCTACGATGTGTTTAAGGTACCAACATGCACGCTACGATGTTGTCAAGGAACCAACATGTACGTTACAATGAAGTCAAGGTACCAACATGCACGCTACGATGTAGTCAAGGTACCAACATGCACGCTACGGTGTAGTCAAGGTACCAACATGCACGCTACGGTGCAGTCAAGGTACCAACATTCACGCTTCAATGGTCTTGGTACGAACATCCATGTTACAATGTAGTCAAGGTAACAACAAGCGCGCTACAATGTTGTGAAGGTACCATCATACACGCTACAATGTAGTCAAAGTACCAACATGCACGCTACAATGTAGTCAAGATACCAACATGCACGCTACAATGTTGTCAAGGTATCAACATGCACGCTACGATGTGTTTGAGGTACCAACATTTACGCTACGATGTTGTCAAGGTACCAACATGCACGCTACGATGTTGTCAAGGAACCAACATGTACGCTACAATGTAATCGAGGTACCAAGATGCACGCTACGGTGCAGTCAAGGTACCAACATGCACGCTACGATGTAGTCAAGGTACCAACATGCACGCTACAATGTATTCAAGGTGCCATCATGCACACTACAATGTTGTCAAGGTACCATCATGCACGCTACAATGTTATCAAGGTACCAACATGCACGCTACAATTTTGTCAAAGTTCCTTCATGCACCCTACAATGTAGTCAAGGTACCAACAAGCACGCTACAATGTAATCAAGGTACCAACATGCACGCTACGGTGTAGTCAAGGTACCATCTAGCACGTTACGATGTAGTCAAGGTATCAACATGCACGCTACAATGTAGTCAAGGTTCCAACATGCACGCTACAATGTAGTCAAGATACCAACATGCATGCTACAATGTAGTCAAGGTACCAACATGCACGCTACGGTGCAGTCAAGTTACCAACATGCACGCTACGATGTAGTAAGGGTACCAACATGCACGCTACAATGTAGTCAAGGTACCACCATGCACACTACAATGTTGTCAAGGTACCATCATGCATGCTACAATGTTATCAAGGTACCAACATGCACGCTACAATTTTGTAAAGGTTCCATCATGCACCCTACAATGTAGTCAAGGTACCAACATGCACGCTACAATGTAATCAAGGTACCAACATGCAAGCTACGGTCTAGTGAAGGTACCATCTACCACGATACGATATAGTAAAGGTACCAACATTCACGCTACGGTGCAGCAAAGCTACCAACATGGACTCTACGTTGTAGTCAAGGTAACATCATGCATACTACAATGTAGTCAGGGTACCATCAGGCACGCTACAATAATATCAAGGTACCATCATGCACGCTACAATATTGCCAAGGTACCAACATGCACGCTATAATGTTGTCAAGCTACCAACATGCACCCTACGGTTATATCACGGTACCATAATGCACGCTACAGTGTTGTCACGGTACCAACCTGGACGCTACAATGATGTCAAGATACCAACATGCACTCTAAGGTGTAGTCAAGTTACCAACTTGCTCGCTACGATGTAGTCAAGGAACCAACATTCTCGCTATGATGTAGTCAAGGTTCCAACATGCACGCTACAATGTAATCAAGGTACCAACATGCACGCTACGATGTAGTCAAGGTACCAACATTCACGCTACAATGTAGCCAAGGTACCAACAAGCATGCAACAATGTAGTCAAGGTACCAACATGCACGCTACGATGTACTGAAGGTACCATCAAGCACGCTACGTTGTAGTCAAGGTACCAACATGCACGCTACAATGTAGTCAAGGTACCAACATGCACGCTGCGATGTAGTCAAGGTACCAACATGCACGTTACGATGTTGTCCAGGTACCAACATGCACGCTACAAAGTATTCAAGGTACCAACATGCACGCTACGATGTAGTCAAGGTACCAACATGCACGCTACGGAGGAGTCAAGGTACCAACATGCACGCTACGATGTCGTCAAGATACCAACATTCACGCTACAATGTAGCCAAGGTACCAACAAGCATGCAACAATGTAGTCAAGGTACCATCATGCACGCTACGATGTAGTGAAGGTGCCATCAAGCACGCTACGGTGAAGTCAAGGAATCAACATTCATGCTACGGTTTAGTCAAGGTACCAACATGCACACTACGATGTAGTCTAGGTACCAACAGGCACGCTACGATGTCGTCAAAGTACCAATATACACGTTACGATGTATTCAAGGTAAAAACATGGCACGCTACTATGTAGTCAGGGAACCAACATGCTCGCTACAATGTAGTCAAGGTACCCTCATGCATTCTACAATGTTGTCAGGGTACCATCATGCACACCACAATGTTGTCAAGGTACCATCATGCACGCTAAAGTGTTGTCAAGGTACCAACAAGCACCTTACAAAGTAGTCAAGGTACAAACATGCACGCAACAATCGTAGTCAAGGTACCAACATGCACGCTACAATGTAGTGAAGGTACCTACAT
The DNA here is from genome assembly GCA_020271785.1 of Procambarus virginalis. Lineage (NCBI taxonomy): Eukaryota > Metazoa > Arthropoda > Malacostraca > Decapoda > Cambaridae > Procambarus > Procambarus virginalis. The sequence continues at coordinate 65,004 of WNGS01005933.1, forward strand.
GCACGCTACGATGTAGTCAAGGTACCAACATGCACGCTACAATGTAGTCAAGGTACCAACATGCACGTTACGATGTAGTCAAGGTAACAACATGCACGCTACAATGTAGTCAAGGTACCAACATGCACGCTACAATGTAGTCAAGGTACGAACATGCTTGCTACGATGTAGTCAAGGTACCAACATGCACACTACGGTGTAGTGAAAGTACCAACATGCACGCTACGATGTAGTCAAGATACCAACATGCATGCTACGATGTAGTCAAGGTACCAACATGCACGCTACGATGTATTCAAGGTACCAACATGCAAGCTACAATGTAGTCAAGGAACCAACATGCTCACTACAATGTAGTCAAGGTACCAACATGCACGCTACAATGTTGTCAAGGTACCATCATGAACGCTACAATGTTGTCAAGGTACCATCTAGCACATTACGATGTAGTCAAGGTACCAACATGCATGCTACGATTTAGTCAAGGTACCAATATGCACGCTACAATGTAGTCAATGTACCAACATGCACACTACGATGCAGTCAAGGTACCATAACGCACGCTACGATGTCGTGAAGGTACCATCATGCACGTTACGATGTATTCAAGGCACCAGCACGCACGCTACGATGTCGTGAAAGTACCATCATGCACGTTACGATGTATTCAAGGTACCAACATGCACACTACGGTGTAGTCAGGGAACCAACATGCTCGCTACAATGTAGTCAAGGTACCATCATGCATGCTACAATGTTGTCAAGGAGACAACATGCACGCTACAATGTATTCAAGTTTCCAACATGCACGCTACGATGTAGTCAAGGTACCAAGCACGTTACAATGTAGTCAAGGTACAAACATGCACGCTACAATGTATTCCATGTACCAACACAAACGCTACAATGTAATCAAGGTAGCAACATGCACGCTACAATGTAGGTAAGGAACCAATATGTACACTACGGTGCAGTGAAGGTACCAACATGCACACTACGATGTTGTCAAGGTACCAACATGCACGTACGATGTATTCAAGGTATCAACATGCACACTAGAATGTAGTCAAGGTACCAACGTGCACGCTACAATGTAGTCATGGTACCAACGTGTACGCTACGATGTTGTAAAGGTACCAACATGAACGCTACGATGAATTCAAGGTACCAACATGCAAGCTACAATGTAGTCAAGGTACCAACATGCACGCTACAATGTACTCAAGGTACCAACTTGTACGCTACGATGTTGTAAAGGTACCAACATGCACACTACAATGTAGTCAAGGAACCAACATGCTCGCTACAATGTAGTCAAAGTACCAACATGCATGCTACGATGTGTTTGAGGTACCAACATGCACGCTACGATGTTGTCAAGGAACCAACATGTACGCTACAATGTAGTCAAGGTACCAACATGCACGCTACGATGTAGTCAAGGTACCAACATGCACGCTACGGTGTAGTCAAGGTACCAACATGCACGCTACGGTGCAGTCAAGGTACCAACATTCACGCTTCAATGCTGTCTTGGTACGAACATGCATGTTAAATGTAGTCAAGGTACCAAGCACGTTACAATGTAGTCAAGGTACAATCATGCACGCTACAATGTAGTCAATGTACCAACACAAACGCTACAATATAGTCAAGGTAGCAACATGCACGCTACAATGTAGGCAAGGAACCAATATGTACACTACGGTGCAGTCAAGGTACCAACATGCACACTACGATGTTGTCAAGGTACCAACATGCACGTACGATGTATTCAAGGTATCAACATGCACGCTAGAATGTAGTCAAGGTACCAACGTGCACGCTACAATGTAGTCATGGTACCAACGTGTACGCTACGATGTTGTAAAGGTACCAACATGAACGCTACGATGAATTCAAGGTACCAACATGCAAGCTACAATGTAGTCAAGGTACCAACATGCACGCTACAATGTACTCAAGGTACCAACTTGTACGCTACGATGTTGTAAAGGTACCAACATGCACACTACAATGTAGTCAAGGAACCAACATGCTCGCTACAATGTAGTCAAAGTACCAACATGCATGCTACGATGTGTTTGAAGTACCAACATGCACGCTACGATGTTGTCAAGGAACCAACATGTACGCTACAATGTAGTCAAGGTACCAACATGCACGCTACGATGTAGTCAAGGTACCAACATGCACGCTACGGTGTAGTCAAGGTACCAACATGCACGCTACAGTACAGTCAAGGTACCAACATTCACGCTTCAATGCTGTCTTGGTACGAACATGCATGTTAAATGTAGTCAAGGTACCAAGCACGTTACAATGTAGTCAAGGTACAATCATGCACGCTACAATGTAGTCAATGTACCAACACAAACGCTACAATATAGTCAAGGTAGCAACATGCACGCTACAATGTAGGCAAGGAACCAATATGTACACTACGTTGCAGTCAAGGTACCAACATGCACACTACGATGTTGTCAAGGTACCAACATGCACGTACGATGTATTCAAGGTATCAACATGCACGCTACAATGTAGTCAAGGTACCAACGTGCACGCTACAATGTAGTCATGGTACCAACGTGTACGCTACGATGTTGTAAAGGTACCAACATGAACGCTACGATGAATTCAAGGTACCAACATGCAACCTACAATGTAGTCATGGTACCAACATGCACGCTACAATGTACTCAAGGTACCAACTTGTACGCTACGATGTTGTAAAGGTACCAACATGCACACTACAATGTAGTCAAGGAACCAACATGCTCGCTACAATGTAGTCAAAGTACCAACATGCATGCTACGATGTGTTTGAAGTACCAACATGCACGCTACGATGTTGTCAAGGAACCAACATGTACGCTACAATGTAGTCAAGGTACCAACATGCACGCTACGATGTAGTCAAGGTACCAACATGCACGCTACGGTGTAGTCAAGGTACCAACATGCACGCTACAGTGCAGTCAAGGTACCAACATTCACGCTTCAATGCTGTCTTGGTACGAACATGCATGTTAAATGTAGTCAAGGTACCAAGCACGTTACAATGTAGTCAAGGTACAATCATGCACGCTACAATGTAGTCAATGTACCAACACAAACGCTACAATATAGTCAAGGTAGCAACATGCACGCTACAATGTAGGCAAGGAACCAATATGTACACTACGTTGCAGTCAAGGTACCAACATGCACACTACGATGTTGTCAAGGTACCAACATGCACGTACGATGTATTCAAGGTATCAACATGCACGCTACAATGTAGTCAAGGTACCAACGTGCACGCTACAATGTAGTCATGGTACCAACGTGTACGCTACGATGTTGTAAAGGTACCAACATGAACGCTACGATGAATTCAAGGTACCAACATGCAACCTACAATGTAGTCATGGTACCAACATGCACGCTACAATGTACTCAAGGTACCAACTTGTACGCTACGATGTTGTAAAGGTACCAACATGCACACTACAATGTAGTCAAGGAACCAACATGCTCGCTACAATGTAGTCAAAGTACCAACATGCATGCTACGATGTGTTTGAGGTACCAACATGCACGCTACGATGTTGCCAAGGAACCAACATGTACGCTACAATGTAGTCAAGGTACCAACATGCACGCTACGATGTAGTCAAGGTACCAACATGCACGCTACGGTGTAGTCAAGGTATCAACATGCACGCTACGGTGCAGTCAAGGTACCAACATTCACGCTTCAATGCTGTCTTGGTACGAACATGCATGTTAAATGTAGTCAAGGTACCAAGCACGTTACAATGTAGTCAAGGTACAATCATGCACGCTACAATGTAGTCAATGTACCAACACAAACGCTACAATATAGTCAAGGTAGCAACATGCACGCTACAATGTAGGCAAGGAACCAATATGTACACTACGGTGCAGTCAAGGTACCAACATGCACACTACGATGTTGTCAAGGTACCAACATGCACGTACGATGTATTCAAGGTATCAACATGCACGCTACAATGTTGTCAAGGTACCAACGTGCACGCTACAATGTAGTCATGGTACCAACGTGTACGCTACGATGTTGTAAAGGTACCAACATGAACGCTACGATGAATTCAAGGTACCAACATGCAAGCTACAATGTAGTCAAAGTACCAACATGCACGCTACAATGTACTCAAGGTACCAACTTGTACGCTACGATGTTGTAAAGGTACCAACATGCACACTACATTGTAGTCAAGGAACCAACATGCTCGCTACAATGTAGTCAAAGTACCAACATGCATGCTACGATGTGTTTGAGGTACCAACATGCACGCTACGATGTTGTCAAGGAACCAACATGTACGCTACAATGTAGTCAAGTACCAACATGCACGCAACGATGTAGTAAAGGTACCAACATGCACGCTACGGTGTAGTCAAGGTACCAACATGCACGCTACGGTGCAGTCAAGGTACCAACATTCACGCTTCAATTCTGTCTTGGTACGAACATGCATGTTAAATGTAGTCAAGGTACCAAGCACGTTACAATGTAGTCAAGGTACAATCATGCACGCTACAATGTAGTCATGTACCAACACAAACGCTACAATATAGTCAAGGTAGCAACATGCACGCTACAATGTAGGCAAGGAACCAATATGTACACTACGTTGAAGTCAAGGTACCAACATGCACACTACGATGTTGTCAAGGTACCAACATGCACGTACGATGTATTCAAGGTATCAACATGCACGCTACAATGTAGTCAAGGTACCAACGTGCACGCTACATGTAGTCATGGTACCAACGTGTACGCTACGATGTTGTAAAGGTACCAACATGAACGCTACGATGGATTCAAGGTACCAACATGCAACCTACAATGTAGTCAAGGTACCAACATGCACGCTACAATGTACTCAAGGTACCAAACTTGTACGCTACGATGTTGTAAAGGTACAAACATGCATACTACAATGTAGTCAAGGAACCAACATGCTCGCTACATGTAGTCAAAGTACCAACATGCATGCTCGATGTGTTGAGGTACCAACATGCACGCTACGATGTTGCCAGGAACCAACATGTACGCTACAATGTAGTCAAGGTACCAAAATGCACGCTACGATGTAGTCAAGGTACAACATGCACGCTACGGTGTAGTCAAGGTATCAACATGCACG
>WNGS01005937.1:0-11622 GCA_020271785.1 Procambarus virginalis
GTGACGATAATCTCTTATCAGAGATTTAGCCTGCTATTCTGCGACTCATCTGTCCTCATCAATATACAAGATACGTTTGTAGTGGCTAAACGTATATATTAAGATAGCCACACGTACCAGCAACTCCCTCCTCCCCCCATCCAGCACCTGCACGCACCTGGTCGACGCGCCGAACCCTTCAACTGCCTAACTAGCGACTTGCGGCCATCCAGCTTCCTCATTGGCGCCAACCAACACTCCACTCCGCTCCTCGCCAATCACAAGACCTCACAGTTATTGTTGGAGTCCTTGCGTTTCTGCCAGCCAGAATATTGTGTGCTCGCAAGCTATGAACTCCTAGTGACTCACCTTGTGTGGTCAAATAGAGGTTTATAGTTAGTGCATATATTCCAGCATTCATATTTTATTTACTTTTGTATGTCAATTCTCTCTCCCCATTAACGTAATCTATTTTCATGTTTATGTATTTTTTCCACTTGACATTTTACCATTAAGCCAAGATTTTGCATTTGTTTCAATTGTGTTTTTATTGTTATTAAAATCCAGTTTTTATTATTGTCTTTTATTTCCGACCTTACCACAGATTACCAATCACGCAGTCATTCTTTTTTTTCTCTTTTTTTCCTTTTCTTTTTTTATATATTATATGTGGCCCAGCACTGACACCTGCTAGTTGGAAGACTGCCGACCACCATTTCCAACTCGTTACCGTCACATATAAATGGGGGCCTGTCCACGGAGCTTCACTCAGGTATTGGTAATTTGTGGTAAGCATACTTGGCTTATTTCCTTGCTTCCATTATTCATTAATCATTTTTATTTATATGGTGCTGTGTATATTGTACATTACGGGAATAGCATATGGTGAGAGTGAGACAACTTTGGATTACGTGGTGACTGTAGGCCGCAGTCATACTCTTAATTGGTCGTCTCCCCCTTCCGTGTTATCCTCCGTGTTAACATCTTTGTCCCCAGATATTTCTCACTTTTGACAGATTATCACATAGGTACCCTGGTACTGTGGTCTGTCTCCGGGTCAATAGCACCCAAGTCCTGCAATCCGACTCTAGGAGGAAAAAGAGGGCTTTAGATCCTCTAGCACGAACTATTATTGGCGAATTGGGACCTCGCCGATAGTTCTCGTCACCAGTTGACACTCGCACCCCTACTCGTCGGTCAGACTGATGGTATTTACCAAAAGGTAGGGAATTGGCGTTTCTTTGAGCACAAAGTTCGCTAATTCTGTAAATACCATATTCAATTTCAGTGGGTACCATTGCTTATGTTCTATAGTGACTTGGCAAGGTATGACTACATTTTTGGACTACCTCATTTATTTTGAAGCCATTTAGTGTTTCACTTGTATTTTAAACTTAGTTTTCACTAATTAGTAGGATTTTCTTGCCTTTATCCTCCCATAGTGAGTACCAGGTACAAGATTTCCTGCGACCTTATTCATTTACCATCTTGAATTAACTTTAATTATTAATAATTCCCCACAGGATAGGTATCAGTTGCCACGTTTCCTGTTTCTGACACTCACCATATTCTCACTATATTCGTCTCCTTTGTTTTGCTATATTTTCACCATGTTCCGCTTTCAAAGCAGATCCAGAAAGTGAAATAGGGACCTTACGTCACGCTAAGAGGGTCGATTTGTTAACTCTTGCACATGAGTATCACTTAGAAGTTCCTGATGGAGCCAACAAATTTGCCATTAATAATATGATACTGGATCACCTTGCTGATGAAGATATTATAGATTCTTCTACTCATGAACAGTACATTATTTCAGATAAAGATGACTTGAGAGCGATAAAGCTCAAATTGGAACTTGCCAAGATCGAGCTACAGCAACAACAAGAAGAAGCTGCAATCAGAAGGAAGAACAAACGGAAGAAGCTGCCCTCAGAGAAAAGGAAGAAAGAAGCTGCTGAAGAAGGAAGAAAGTGAACGTGAGTTGGCCTTATACAAACAGCGACTCGAGATACAACGCGACCACGACAAACGACAGGCAGAAGCATGCTAGAATGTCGTAACCGAGAACTCACGAGGGACGCTGCACACCAAGCTCAACTCCAACAAGCGGCAGCTAGTCTTCCTCCCAGTTTCAATATCTCCCATGCAAGTAAGTTAATGCCCCCGTTCCTCGAAACGGAGGTTGATGTGTTCTTTACCACTTTTGAGACCCTTGCTGTTCAACTTAATTGGCCTGACGACCAATGGGCTACCCTTCTCAGAGTACATTTAACAGGTAGAGCAGCAGTCACACTCAGCACTTTGGCTTCGGAAAACGACTACACCACCCTGAAACAAGCTGTGTTGGACGCCTACCTTCTCTCCACCGAAAGCTATCGACGAAAGTTTCGTGACTACGTCAAGGCAAGTACCACCACCTTCTTAGAATTTGCTAACACCAAACAAAGATATTTCATGAAATGGCTGGAGGCAGCACATGTCTCTACTTTTTCAGAACTTGTCAACCTCATACTGGTTGAAGAAGAATTTTGAGACGTGTACCTCCTCCTGTCCGCCTATACTTAGCAGACAAGGAAGAGACGGAGTTAGTGAAGTGTGCGAAGTCAGCTGACACTTACAGCCTCATCCACCGGCTGACTCCAGATCCTACCAGCAAAAAGTCTTGGTACAGTTACGAGAAAGCGAGCCCAGATCAAGGTACCTCTCAACTGTACTGCAGGTATTGTCGATTATATGGACACCATTGACAAATGTGGTAAGTCCCAATCTAAAGGTAACGTCGAACCCCCTAAGTCTAAAACTACTCACCCTAAGTCCGGTAAGCCTGTAATGAATGTTGGTGTTCATGCTAATGATCTCTCTCTCTTTACCAAGCATCTATATCCAGGAACTATCTCTACCCACGGTTCAGATTCAGAGGGACGTTTCGGACTTAAGATCCTACGGGACACAGCGGCTCTACAATCGATCGTCTTGAAATCGGCTGTGCCCAACGTCGCCTACACAGGAGAGACTGTGTTCATCACTGACCTTACTGCTACAACTCCTTATCCCTTGCCCGAGTTTACCTGGATTGTCCCTTCGTGACCGGTGAAGTCCAAGTCGCCGTCAGGGAAAAGCCTTTTCCCATGCCTGGAGTGCAACTTCTCCTGGGCAACGACTTGGCAGAAGACCAACAACCAAACAACCTGATCATCAAGGACATATCCAAGGTAAGCAACTCTGTGGTGGATAACCCGATTTTTGAACATTCCCAGTAAAGGTTCAAGAGAGTGATGAAGGTTCTCCTCCTGTTATGGTGACCACCCGTGCTCAAGCTGCACGTCCACAGCCAGCCGACTCTACTGCTACCGCTGTCCCTCAGGACCCTTCGAAACTACCCCCTAACCTGACCGCGGTGGAGTTCCGTAAGTTACAGAGAGATGATCTTACATTGACACCATTATTCTTTCAGGCTGAAACCCAATCCGACAGTGTTCCTGGGTTCTTTATGGAGAACGAAATACTCTATCGCAGGTATAGACCCAGTAAACTGAAGGACGAGGACGATTGGGCAAACGTTGAACAACTAGTGATTCCCACCAGCCTGCGGCCCACGATTCTACACCTGGCCCACGGCGCTTTGTCACACTATGGGTTCAACAAGACTTACCATGGAATTCGACAAGACTACTACTGGCCAGGTATGGTAAACGACGTCAAAACTTATGTCAAATTATGCCACGTGTGTCAGTTAGCCGGGAAACCGAACGTTTCCATTCCCAGAGCACCACTGATACCCATCCAGGTGCCTGAGGAACCGTTCCACAAGCTCATTATCGACTGCGTTGGTCCTTTGCCTCGGACCAGTGCAGGCAACGCATATATCTTAACCATCCTGTGTCCTACCACCAGATTTCCGATAGCAGTTCCAGTAAAAAATATTACAGCTGCTACAGTGGTGAAGAATCTACTGAAAATCTTCACCCAGTATGGATTTCCGAGGGAGATTCAGAGCGACTGTGGTACCAACTTCACCAGTGATCTCTTCAAACGGACTCTGGAGGAGTTCAACATCAAACAGGTACTGTCCAGCCCCTATCATCCTGCTTCACAGGGTTCTCTCGAGCGTAGTCATCAAACCATCAAGGCACTCTTAAAAAAGTTCTGTAATGAGACCTCAAAGGATTGGGATAGGCAAATTGATCTCATCATGTGTATTTTCAGAAGTCTTCCCAACGAGTCACTAGGAGTATCTCCTTATGAGATGCTCTACGGACGTAAGTGCCGTACACCTCTCAAGGCTTTCAAGGATTCTCTACGTGATGACACCTTCAGTGAGCATCAGAGTGTGCCCCAGTATCTTCAAAATCTCCGACACATTCTAGAGAGGGTCCATTCCTTTGCCAGCAACAACCTACAGAAAGCCCAGGAGAGGATGAAGACTCGTTACGACCAGCACTGTAAAGTAAGGAAGTTTACACCAGGAGACTTAGTGCTTGCCTATTTCCCTATCCCAGGTTCTCCTTTACAGAACAGGTTCTCAGGACCCTACCGTGTTAAGGAGTGCCGGAACAACTTCAACTACGTTCTCGAGACCCCCGATAGGCGGCGGAAGACCCAGCTGTGCCACATTAATTTACTCAAGCCCTACCATGGGGTTCCTCCCACTGTGTTAACCAATTTCACCTCATTTACAGGTCCATACAGCCACAGTGAGACCTTCCCTGCTTCTCCTTCCGAGAGCACTGACACTGAGACAGCGCTCTCTAACTCGGAAATCCTTACTAACCTTCAACATCATTTTCAGGACGATAATAGTGCTCCACTAATCAAACTCGTCAGAGAATATCAAGAGTTGTTTCGAGATGACCCCCAAGAGTGTACTGTAACTCAGCACGACATCCAACTGCTACCTGACACCCAGCCGATTCGCCAACCATTCTACCGAATCAGCCCGAGCAAAACGGAAGTCATGCGGGCTGAGGTACAGTATCTCTTGGACCATGGACTGGCTACCCCCTGGGCCTCACCATGCATCCTGGTACCCAAACCTCACGGCAAAATCCGTCTGTGTACGGATTATAGGAAGTTGAACCAGGTCACAGTGAAGGACGCCTACCCAATACCCAGGGTAGACGACATTCTGGATGCCATTGGTAATGCCCGCTACCTGTCTCAGGTAGACCTACTAAAGGGCTACTACCAGGTGAGTTTAACGGAGCGAGCTAAGGTACTGTCCGCCTTTATAACCCCGTTTGGTCTCTACAGGTACAATCGCCTTCCCTTTGGACTCTGCAATGCCCCAGCCACCTTTCAGAGAGCTGTCAACCGCGTCATCCAGGGCTTGGAAAACACCTATGCCTATTTGGACGACATCGTGGTAGCATCCAACACCTGGAGCGAACACCTGCTCCAGCTACAACGATTGTTCTACAAGCTCCTGAAAGCCGGCCTCACCATCAATTTGGGCAAGTCCACCTTCGCGAAAGGTAAAGTGCGGTACCTGGGTCATGTTATAGGGAGTGGCAGCCTGGCTCCGTTAAACATTCACATTCAAGCAATCCAACAGTATCCACAGCCTACTACCAGGAAGCAGCTCCTGCGCTTCCTTGGTCTTGCTTCCTATTACCGTAGGTTTGTGAAGAATTTTAGCACTGTTGCAACCCCATTAATCACCTTAACCAGTCCCAAGCAACGGTATAATTGGACCAGAGAGCAAACCGTTGCATTCGAACAACTCAAATTCCTCCTCTGTTCTAATCCCATTCTCGCCTCACCAGATATCAAGAAGCCTTTCATCCTCCATGTCGACGCCAGTGGTACCGGCATCGGAAGTGTCTTAATGCAGCAGCGAGGCGAGGAGGTTCTACCTGTCAGCTACTACAGTTGCAAGTTGAAGCCTCATCAGAAGAACTACAGTACTATAGAGAAGGAACTCCTGTCCATCGTCCTGAGCTTACAACACTTTGCACCATATCTGCACGGTGCTAGGTCCACTACCATCTATTCGGACCACAACCCTCTGAGATTCTTACATCAAGCCCAATTTAATAACCAACGTCTGCTGCGATGGGCTTTATATCTTCAAGGCTTCAATTTAAAGATCTGCTACATCAAGGGGCCTGATAACATCATCGCTGACGCCCTCTCCAGAGTGCATGAGGTAGAGGCAGTTCCACCTCCCACTCTACCTCCAGTGGACATGATTCACCCGAAACAGCAGGCTTCGGGGGGAGAGTTGTGACGATAATCTCTTATCAGAGATTTAGCCTGCTATTTCTACGACTCGTCCTGTCCTCATCAATATACAAGATACGTTTTGTAGTGGCTAAACGTACATATTAAGATAGCCACACGTACCAGCAACTCCCTCCTCCCCCCCACTCCAGCACCTGCTGCACCTGGTCGACGCGCCGAACCCTTCAACTGCCTAACTAGCGACTTGCGGCCATCCAGCTTCCTCATTGGCCGCCAACCAACACTCCACACCGGCTCCTCGCCAATCACAAGACCTCGCCAGTTATTGTTGGAGTCCCTTGCGTTTCTGCCAGCCAGAATATTGTGTGCTCGCAAGCTATGAACTCCTAAGTGACTCACCTTGTGTGGTCAAATAGAGGTTTATAGTTAGTGCATATATTCCAGCATTCATATTTTATTTACTTTTGTATGTCAATTCTCCTCCCCATTAACGTAACCTATTTTCATGTTTATGTATTTTTTTCCACTGGACATTTTTTACCATTAAGCCAAGATTTTGCATTTGTTTCAATTTGTGTTTTTTATTGTTATTAAAATCCACTTTTTATTATTGTCTTTCGTATTTCCGACCTTACCACAGATTACCAATCACGCAGTCATTCTTTTTTTTCTCTTTTTTTCCTTTTCTTTTTTTATATATTATATGTGGCCCAGCACTGACACCTGCTAGTTGGAAGACTGCCGACCACCATTTCCAACTCTTTACCGTCACAACATACAGTAAGGGAACATAGTGTACATACAGTAGGGGAACACACACAGTGTACATACACCAGGGGAAGACACACAGTGTACTTACACCAGGGGAACACACACAGTGTACATACACGAGAACACACTGTGTACATACACTAGGGGAGCACAGTGTACATACAGTAGGGGAACACAGTGTACATACAGTAGGGGAACACACACAGTGTACATACAGTAGGGGAACACACACAGTGTACATACAGTAGGGGAACACACACAGTGTACATACAGTAGGGGAACACACACAGTGTACATACACCAGGGGAACACACACAGTGTACATACACCAGGGGAACACACACAGTGTACATACACCAGGGGAATACACACAGTGTACATACACCAGGGGAACACACACAGTGCACATACACCAGGGGAACACACACAGTGTACATACACCAGGGGAACACACACAGTGCACATACACCAGGGGAACACACACAGTGTAGCACATGCCAGCACTCAGCTCACCTGGAAGAGGTGGCTACACTTGGGGTTGATGGCCTCCCAGGAGATGGTGATGCTGACCTCCGTCCGGTCCACCTCCGTCCCGTTGAAGGGCGTGTGGGGCACTGTTGGCGAGGGGTATTGTCATTACCTGTTGAGCACCTACATACACCTTCCCTGCTGCCTCGACACCTGCACACGACTCATACGATGCACCTACCTCTATACTTGCAGCATATCAAAAGCTGCATCAAACCAGTAAACTAGGACTAAATAACTGAGAACTATAACAACATACCCAATCCGCGACCCGTCCTCCACGGGCGAGAGGAGGCACGGTAAACACTAGTACTATCAGGAGCCCGACCCCCCACACACGGTGTATAGAACTAGTGCTATCAGGAGCCTCGACCCCCACACAGGTGTAGATATACCGGCGACCCACCAGGTATGCTGTGCTATCAGGAGCCTCGCCCCCACACAGGTGTATAGAACTAGTACTATCAGGAGCCTCGACCCCCACACACAGGTGTATAGAAATGCTAATTGTAAAAGCAGCTGGACCATTTATTTACATGTGCCTGAAGCTATACGATTACGATTTGTTTTGTTTTTTGGGGTGTAACTAACATACAAATGTGACCAAACCTAACCTAACTTAACCTTTTCTAGCCTTCTTAACTTAGCCTAACCTACACTCGCATAACTATGTCAGTAATTGATATTTTTAATATAATATATCAATATTGTTAGGTTAGGAATAAACCAGTTTTGGAAAGAAATATTTGAAAAAATGACTTTCTGCCTGTTAATCAAATTGGTCTTGTTTGCTAGAACAATTTGTGTGCTCTAGCTAGTAAGTACATGTATCTATATCAAAAATGGAAATATCCCTCTCTCTCCGTCTGAGGTTGAAGGCCGAACGCGTGGTGCTACTTTCACCTAATTTTTCCCTGTAATTACTATTGTGTAGGTGCCCATCACAGTCGGGTCGAGACTAGTATCAAGGAGAAGAGGGTCCATGTGACACTGCCTAAGCAACCTCCATGAAAGATCTCGCATTACCATTATGATTCGATTTTGAATAATTATTATTATTATTTCAACATAGTAAAATTTTATGCACTGATCATACCAAATTAAAAGCAATCTATTCTTGTATTTGAACTCTTAAAATCCTGGTGATATATATGGTCTTTCGTTCTTAGACGTTGATGTGTGTTGTGTATGGTTAATGTGTGGTGATCAGCGGTGATAGACCGGCTATGTAGGAAGTCTACTCATAATGTTATAGCATATAAACAAATATAAGATAAGAAGGCAAGGTGCTAAGATCGAGTGGACACTAGCGAATGTTCTGTTAATATTTAAGAAAATATAACGATAAATGGGATCAGAATTATCGCCGTGTGTGACATTGGCGTCAGGACAAACAATGGAAACTTCTGTCTGATAATTATCGGTTCTAAAGGACCACAACTTAATCAACTTGGCTGTGGTCACTTCCTTGGCTGTGGTCACTTCCTTGGCTCTGGTCACTTCCTTGGCTGTGGTCACTTCCTTGGCTCTGGTCACTTCCTTGGCTGTGGTCACTTCCTTGGCTCTGGTCACTTCCTTGGCTGTGGTCACTTCCTTGGCTCTGGTCACTTCCTTGGCTGTGGTCACTTCCTTGGCTCTGGTCACTTCCTTGGCTGTGGTCACTTCCTTGGCTGTGGTCACTTCTTTGGCTGTGGTCACTTCTTTGGCTGTGGTCACTTCTTTGGCTGTGGTCACTTCCTGGCTCTGGTCACTTCCTTGGCTGTGGTCACTTCCTTGGCTGTGGTTACTTCTTTGGCTGTGGTCACATCCTTGGCTGTGGTCACTTCCTTGGCTGTGGTCACTTCCTTGGCTGTGGTCACTTCCTTGGCTGTGGTCACTTCCTTGGCTGTGGTCACTTCCTTGGCTGTGGTCACTTCCTTGGCTGTGGTCACTTCCTTGGCTGTGGTCACTTCCTTGGCTGTGGTCACTTCCTTGGCTGTGGTCACTTCCTTGGCTGTGGTCACTTCCTTGGCTGTGGTCACTTCCTTGGCTATGGTCACTTCCTTAGCTGTGGTCACTTCCTTGGCTCTGGTCACTTCCTTGGCTCTGGTCACTTCCTGGCTCTGGTCACTTCCTTGGCTCTGGTCACTTCCTTGGCTCTGGTCACTTTCTTGGCTGTGGTCACTTCCTTGGCTGTGGTCACTTCCTTGGCTGTGGTCACTTCCTTGGCTCTGGTCACTTCCTTGGCTGTGGTCACTAAAACAACAGTTATGGAAATGGGAACTAGCATCATGAACCAACTTCGGCTTCATCGGCCAGACCTGAGCGTCAGCAGAATACTAGTGCTCTCGTTGAGGCCGCTCGGGAGAAATGGGTAAGGTGAGGACCACAAATGGTTGGGATGACCCCTTCAGACTGCCATGCTTTCGTGTGTGTAAGTCAGTGAAAAATAATATTTTAGTGATAAGATATACAAGGATCAACTCAGTAGATACTTAGCAAATACAGAATTGGTATATTGCATACGACCGCTCATGTGTATAAGTGTTCCAGGCAGTGTTTGTGAGCGCATGTTACCCAGTTGTGTTTCTCAGGGCAGTGAGTTACCTTATGAGCACCACCTTCCCAGCTGCCTACCGCCTAATATTGTTGCTACCTACCGCCTAATATTGTGGCTACCTACTGCCTAATATTGTGGCTACCTACCGCCTAATATTGTGGCTACCTACCGCCTAATATTGTGGCTACCTACCGCCTAATATTGTGGCTACCTACCGCCTAATATTGTGGCTACCTACCGCCTAAATAGTGGCTGCCATACCTCCTGCTTATATCTACTTCTCAAGCTGTACAATGAAATAGTTTCAAGTAGCAACCCCTCAAATCCACTCTGCTGGCTCACGGTCTTTATGCTAGAGACGATCTTGCTAACATATGTGTCAGTGATCTACGCCTCAGGTTTCCAGCCATGGCCACTCCTTGTCCCACTTCTAATGTTGACATTTTGTCATTGATCACCCCAGTTATTCTGAGAATCTATGTTATTATGTCTTCTGTATTGCGTTACTTATCAAACGTTGTGTCCACAGGATTACGAATCTCGCGCGCTGTCCACTAAGCTACCAGACCCCAAGTGTGTGTGTGTGTGTGCGCGCGTGCATGCGCGTGCGTGTACTCACCTATTTGTACTCACCTATTTGTGCTTGCAGGATCGAGCATTGACTCTTGGATCCCGCCTTTCCAGCTATCGGTTGTTAGTGTTCCAGCTATCGTGTGTGGGTGTGTGTGTGTGTGTGTGTGTGTCTGTGTGTCTGTGTGTGTGTGTGTGTGTGTGTGTGTGTGTGTGTGTGTGTGTGTGTGTGTGTGTGTGTGTGTGTACTAACCTTCATCGTCAGAGTGTCTCCCTGGGTGTAGGCAGGGATGCCAGGCAGCTTTTCACCATTGTAATCGAAGACAGGTGTGAGGTTGAAGGTCTGGGCGGAACACGGCTCTAGGTAGCTCACCAGGGCCATACAGTAGTCCTGTAACACATACACACAGGATGAGGCTCCAGGTAGCTCACCGGGCCATACAGTAGTCCTGTAACACATACACACGCATGAGGCTCCAGGTAGCTCACCAGGCCACACAGTAGTCCTGTAACACATACACACAGGATGAGGCTCCAGGTAGCTCACCAGGGTCATACAGTAGTGCTGTAACAATACACACAGGATGAGGCTCCAGGTAGCTCACCAGGGCCATACAGTAGTCCTGTAACACATACACACAGGATGAGGCTCCAGGTAGCTCACCAGGGCCATACAGTAGTCCTGTAACACATACACACAGGATGAGGCTCCAGGTAGCTCACCAGGGCCATACAGTAGTCCTGTAACACCAACCCGTTCTCGTTATCTACCACAGTGGAACTGTGAACATTAGCAGCATAGGAACTATAAGCTTTTAGTTACAGAGATACTATGTTATAGCGAGGACGGGTTGGTGACACACACAACATATGGCACTGCACGCTCAATGGCTGCCATGGGTCACACACTTCCTTGCTACACTATCCCTTAACCACGCTACACTATCCCACTTATCCACTATACACTACCCCCCTAACCACGCTATACTGCCCCCTTATCCACGCTACACTATCCCCCTTATCCACGATACACTACTCCCTTAACCACGCTATAT
>WNGS01005937.1:12622-26533 GCA_020271785.1 Procambarus virginalis
CTAGAAAATGTTACCGGCTTGTGAAATTGACAATGTCCCGTTTTCTGTTGGGGTCCTCTGGTAGGTTAAGGCACGCTAGTACAACAGCTTCTTGACGTTGGGAGCGCTCGCGAGAACGGGGTGAGATATCACAACACTAACAGGACAGGACAGAGGAAATATGATCGCAACATACAAGATACTGATGAGAACAGACAAGATGAACGAGGACAGCCTCTATAAATGAATGAATGATGAGGAGGACACAGCTGCAAGCGGACACACTGAACAAAGAATAAAAAGTCAATATACCCAACTTAAAGACCACACGAGACAAAGACTTCCAATGTTAGAATAGTTAAGTTATAACGCAAACAGTACAACACGGCGCTGAAACTCACTCCCTACAGTCAGAGAGCTCACTACCTACAGTCAGAGAGCTCACTCCTACAGTCAGAGAGCTCACTCCCTACAGTCAGAGAGCTCACTCCTACAGTCAGAGAGCTCACTCCCTACAGTCAGAGAGCTCACTCCCTACAGTCAGAGAGCTCACTCCCTACAGTCAGAGAGCTCACCCCCTACAGTCAGAGAGCTCACTCCCTACAGTCAGAGAGCTCACTCCCTACAGTCAGAGAGCTCACTCCCTACAGTCAGAGAGCTCACTCCCTACAGTCAGAGAGCTCACTCCCTACAGTCAGAGAGCTCACTCCCTACAGTCAGAGAGCTCACTCCCTACAGTCAGAGAGCTCACTCCCTACAGTCAGAGAGCTCACTCCCTACAGTCAGAGAGCTCACTCCCTACAGTCAGAGAGCTCACTCCCTACAGTCAGAGAGCTCACTCCCTACAGTCAGAGAGCTCACTCCCCTCAGTCAGAGAGCTCACTCCCTACAGTCAGAGAGCTCACTCCCTACAGTCAGAGAGCTCACTCCCTACAGTCAGAGAGCTCACTTCCTACAGTCAGAGAGCTCACTCCCTACAGTCAGAGCTCACCACCTACAGTCAGAGAGCTCACTCCCTACAGTCAGAGAGCTCACGCCCTACAGTCAGAGAGCTCACTCCCTACAGTCAGAGCTCACTCCCTACAGTCAGAAAGCTAACTCCCTACAGTCAGAGAGCTCACCCCTACAGTCAGAGAGCTCACCCCCTACAGTCAGAGAGCTCACTCCCTACAGTCAGAAAGGTAACTCCCTACAGTCAGAGAGCTCACCCCTACAGTCAGAGAGCTCACCCCCTACAGACAGAAAGCTCACTCTCTACAGTCAGAGAGTTCACTTCCTACAGTCAGAGAGCTCACCCCTACAGTCAGAGAGCTCACCCCCTACAGTCAGAAAGCTCACTCCCTACAGTCAGAGAGCTCACCCCCTACAGTCAGAGAGCTCACCCCTACAGTCAGAGAGCTCACCCCCTACAGTCAGAGAGCTCACTCCCTACAGTCAGAGAGCTCACCCCCTACAGTCAGAGAGCTCACCCCCTACAGTCAGAGAGCTCACCCCCTACAGTCAGAGAGCTCACTCCCTACAGTCAGAGAGCTCACTCCCTACAGTCAGAGAGCTCACCCCCTACAGTCAGAGAGCTCACCCCCTACAGTCAGAGAGCTCACCCCCTACAGTCAGAGAGCTCACTCCCTACAGTCAGAGAGCTCAACCCCTACAATCAGAGAGCTCACCCCCTACAGTCAGAGAGCTCTGCCCTACAGTAAGAGAGCTCACTCCCTACAGTCAGAGAGCTCACCTCTTACAGTCAGAGAGCTCACTCCCTACAGTCAGAGAGCTCACCTCTTACAGTCAGAGAGCTCACTCCCTACAGTCAGAGAGCTCACCACCTACAGTCAGAGAGCTCACTCCCTACAGTCAGAGAGCTCACCCCCTACAGTCAGAGAGCTCACCCCCTACAGTCAGAGAGCTCACTCCCTACAGTCAGAGAGCTCAACCCCTACAATCAGAGAGCTCACCCCCTACAGTCAGAGAGCTCTGCCCTACAGTAAGAGAGCTCACTCCCTACAGTCAGAGAGCTCACTCCCTACAGTCAGAGAGCTCTGCCCTACAGTAAGAGAGCTCACTCCCTACAGTCAGAGAGCTCACTCCCTACAGTCAGAGAGCTCACCTCTTACAATCAGAGAGCTCACTCCCTACAGTCAGAGAGCTCACCACCTACAGTCAGAGAGCTCACTCCCTACAGTCAGAGAGCTCACGCCCTACAGTCAGAGAGCTCACTCCCTACAGTCAGAGCTCACTCCCTACAGTCAGAAAGCTAACTCCCTACAGTCAGAGAGCTCACGCCCTACAGTCAGAGAGCTCACTCCCTACAGTCAGAGCTCACTCCCTACAGTCAGAAAGCTAACTCCCTACAGTCAGAGAGCTCACCCCTACAGTCAGAGAGCTCACCCCCTACAGTCAGAGAGCTCACTCCCTACAGTCAGAAAGCTAACTCCCTACAGTCAGAGAGCTCACCCCTACAGTCAGAGAGCTCACCCCCTACAGACAGAAAGCTCACTCTCTACAGTCAGAGAGTTCACTTCCTACAGTCAGAGAGCTCACCCCTACAGTCAGAGAGCTCACCCCCTACAGACAGAAAGCTCACTCCCTACAGTCAGAGAGCTCACTACCTACAGTCAGAGAGCTCACCCCTACAGTCAGAGAGCTCACCCCCTACAGTCAGAGAGCTCACCTCTTACAGTCAGAGAGCTCACTCCCTACAGTCAAAGAGCTCACCCCCTACAGTCAAAGAGCTCACCCCCTACAGTCAGAGAGCTCACTCCCTACAGTCAAAGAGCTCACCCCCTACAGTCAGAGAGCTCACTCCCTACAGTCAGAGAGCTCACCCCCTACAGTCAGAGAGCTCACCCCCTACAGTCAGAGAGCTCACCCCCTACAGTCAGAGAGCTCACTCCCTACAGTCAGAGAGCTCACCCCCTACAGTCAGAGAGCTCACCCCCTACAGTCAGAGAGCTCACTCCCTACAGTCAGAGAGCTCACCCCCTACAATCAGAGAGCTCACCCCCTACAGTCAGAGAGCTCACCCTACAGTAAGAGAGCTCACTCCCTACAGTCAGAGAGCTCACTCCCTACAGTCAGAGAGCTCACCTCTTACAGTCAGAGAGCTCACTCCCTACAGTCAGAGAGCTCACCCCCTACAGTCAGAGAGCTCACTCCCTACAGTCAGAGAGCTCACCCCTACAGTCAGAGAGCTGACCCCTACAGTCAGAGAGCTCACCTCTTACAGTCAGAGAGCTCACTCTCTACAGCCAGAGAGCTCACCCCCTACAGTCAGAGAGCTCACCCCCTACAGTCAGAGAGCTCACCCCCCTACAGTCAGAGAGCTCACCCCCTACAGTCAGAGAGCTCACTTCTTACAGTCAGAGAGCTCACCCCCTACAGTCAGAAAGCTCACCCCCTTCAGTCAGAGAGCTCATCTCTACAGTCAGAGAGCTCACCCCCTACAGTCAGAGCTACATTAGACTGCCACTGTATTATACATTAGAGTGTGCCAGGTGTGTGAACTGCGCCACCTCATGTCTCCCTCACACAGGTCGACGACTCTGAGCCTCCCATCTGCAAGATGCTGGACTGGTCCAACTGTACCGGCTACACTGACAACGGCATCTGTTCCCTCAGCTCCTGGACCCTCGACGCCTCCCTCCAGGACATTGGCTCAGGTACTCTTATCCCCCTTTTGCCAAGTGCTCTTGTAATAGTTTACCCCTTCACCAGTTACTCTTGTAATAGTTTACCCCTTCACCAGTTACCCTTCTTGGGGTAACCGCACTCACTCCCAGTCATTCTCCTGGACAAGGCACGCCATTAGTTTAAAAAGTATTCACAGTTAAGTATATAGTTTAGCAGTTGCTGGGAGCGGGCAGTAGTCGACTAAGGTAACCACTGGTGCCCGCCCTCAGGACTGTACCAAGTGAGGGCCCAACCCACCGGGGAGGTGTTCGAGGTCACCGACCTCACCCCGGGCACGACCAGCGAGGTGCTCACCGTCTACGAGAACAGCTGCTGTTACCCGTACGTCGAGTTGATCGGCGTCGACGGCCAGGCCAACGTGGGCAAGTGCGTCATCGACATGGGACCCCTGGGAGGTGAGTTACCTCCACCACGGTTCAGCAAGCAGCCACTTACGGAACCTCTACATCTTTCCTCAATTACTGTCTCTTTACTTACATTTATTTAACAGAATATGAGCTCAGAGGCTCCATGAGGAAGTTTATACTGTTTGCTCCCCTGGCCACCTCTCCATGGTCACTGTCTGCTCTCCTGGCCACCTCTCCATGGTTACTGTCTGCTCCCCTGGCCACCTCTCCATGGTTACTGTCTGCTCTCCTGGCCACCTCTCCATGGTTACTGTCTGCTCCCCTGGCCACCTCTCCATGGTTACTGTTTGCTCCCCTGGCCACCTCTCCATGGTCACTGTCTGCTCTCCTGGCCACCTCTCCATGGTTACTGTCTGCTCTCCTGGCCACCTCTCCATGGTTACTGTCTGCTCCCCTGGCCACCTCTCCATGGTCACTGTCTGCTCTCCTGGCCACCTCTCCATGGTTACTGTCTGCTCTCCTGGCCACCTCTCCATGGTTACTGTCTGCTCTCCTGGCCACCTCTCCATGGTTACTGTCTGCTCCCCTGGCCACCTCTCCATGGTTACTGTCTGCTCTCCTGGCCACCTCTCCATGGTTACTGTCTGCTCTCCTGGCCACCTCTCCATGGTTACTGTCTGCTCCCCTGGCCACCTCTCCATGGTCACTGTCTGCTCTCCTGGCCACCTCTCCATGGTCACTGTCTGCTCTCCTGGCCACCTCTCCATGGTTACTGTCTGCTCTCCTGGCCACCTCTCCATGGTTACTGTCTGCTCCCCTGGCCACCTCTCCATGGTTACTGTCTGCTCTCCTGGCCACCTCTCCATGGTCACTGTCTGCTCTCCTGGCCACCTCTCCATGGTTACTGTCTGCTCTCCTGGCCACCTCTCCATGGTTACTGTCTGCTCTCCTGGCCACCTCTCCATGGTTACTGTCTGCTCTCCTGGCCACCTCTCCATGGTTACTGTCTGCTCTCCTGGCCACCTCTCCATGGTCACTGTCTGCTCTCCTGGCCACCTCTCCATGGTCACTGTCTGCTCTCCTGGCCACCTCTCCATGGTCACTGTCTGCTCTCCTGGCCACCTCTCCATGGTTACTGTCTGCTCTCCTGGCCACCTCTCCATGGTTACTGTCTGCTCTCCTGGCCACCTCTCCATGGTCACTGTCTGCTCTACATCATTATGTGTCTGCAGGTATGATCAACAAATGTGTGTGTCTGCAGGTATGATCAACAAATGTGTGTGTCTGCAGGTATGATCAACAAATGTGTGTGTCTGCAGGTATGATCAACAAATGTGTGTGTCTGCAGGTATGATCAACAAATGTGTGTGTCTGCAGGTATGATNCCATCACCAGCTGCCTCCACCCTCCTTGCCTCCCATCACCAGCTGCCTCCACCCCTCCCTGCCTCCCTCACCAGCTGCCTCCACCCCTCCCTGCCTCCCATCACCAGCTGCCTCCACCCCTCCCTGCCTCCCATCACCAGCTGCCTCCCCCCCTCCCTGCCTCCCATCACCAGCTGCCTCCACCCCTCCTGCCTCCCATCACCAGCTTCTCCATCACCAGCTGCCTCCACCCCTACCTGCCTCCCATCACCAGCTGCCTCCATCACCAGCTGCCTCCACCCCTCCCTGCCTCCCATCACCAGCTGCCTCCACCCCTCCCTGCCTCCCATCACCAGCTGCCTCCACCCCTCCCTGCCTCCCATCACCAGCTGCCTCCACCCCTCCCTGCCTCCCATCACCAGCTTCCTCCCATCACAGCTGCCTCCACCCCTACCTGCCTCCCATCACCAGCTGCCTCCCATCACCAGCTGCCTCCACCCCTCCCTGCCTCCCATCACCAGCTGCCTCCACCCCTCCCTGCCTCCCATCACCAGCTGCCTCCCATCACCAGCTGCCTCCACCCCTACCTGCCTCCCATCACCAGCTGTCTCCATCCATCCTTGCCTCTTCATCACCACCTGTCTCCCTCACCAACCCCCACGGGCCACGCATCAAGACCTAAGCCAGTTGTACCCTATACACCATACAGGCTGGGGAGGAGCTGCGCGCCATCCCGTATTCCGGGGAACTCGCTGATCACCTCTACATCAGAACTGAGCCGCTCCCTGACGAGTCCTTCTTCCTCGTGATCTCCGGCCATGTCTCCACAGGTATGGCGCCTCTTGTTCAGTCACTTGCAAGTCCCAGGTATGGAGAGTTAGGCAGGACACAAGGTTACACTTGGAAGACACGCTTGGTCCGTTAGATATCCGACAAATTGTTTTCTCTTCCAATAGGAACCGAGACAATGAGACACATGTCAGTACTACGCTGCCACCAAGAAACTAATCACGTTCGTACTCAGCTTGTTGCTAACTTTAAGTGCCTTAAACACGCAAGTAATAAAAGAACTGAAGCCATCCCATAGACCCATCCCCATAGAATACACGGCCGATTTCCTCAATTCAGCCACTTTGAGGGCGGGAAGGCCCGTCACTGCACGTCAGCCCACACCAGCACACTTGAGATTAATGGAGGAGTAGAGAATAACATTTGCTATTCTTCTAAGCATTAAAAAGGCTGAACACACAGGTATAAAAATAACAAAACATTACGGACTGCCCGTCCTCATTACTAGCTCTACAAATCTTAGTCAGAACGCAAAATGTTTTTCTCCTAGGATAGACATATATACATAGCATATACATAATAATGTATTTGAGTCAAACGATAGTAGTAGTAGTAGTAGGCATCGTTCGGTCTCGGGAGTGTGTGACTGATGAGGCCAATCCGAGAATGACAATCCATCCCACACTGAGTACAAGCGAAGTCTGATTCTGGTCTGTCTTCCTGGCTATCGGCTTTCCTTTCCTTTCTGATCATACTGCCTCCAGGCTGATCGGTCTGCAACCAGTGTTTCCCACGTGGCAAGATCGACGTCCATGGCTTTCAGGTCCCTCTTGCTTTGTACCGTAGCTGGGGTTTGCCTGTTGGACGTTTTCCCCGAGTCAGCCCTTCTACAGGAGATTTTGGGGATCCTGCCGTCGCCCATTCGCACCACGTGCCCGAGCTAGCGCATTCGTCTCTGCTTCAGCATTATGTTCATGCTGGGATTCTAGCTCTCCGCAGGACGAAGTTGTTTGTCACCTTGTTCTGCCAGGTGATGTCCAAGATGTGTCGGAGGCAGCGCATGTAGTAGGCATTCAGCTTTCTTTCCTGTCGGGCACGGAGTGTCCAGGACTCATTGCCATATAGGAGAGTGCTCAGGACGTAGGCTTTGTAAACCTGGATCTTTGTATACTCAGCTTATTGTTGGCCCACACTCTCTTTGTCAATCTGGACATGGTTGTAGATGCCTTACTGATGCGTTTGTTGAGCTCCGTGTCAAAAGAGAGGGAGTCAAAGACTGTAAAGCCCAGGTACACTCCTGTTTCTAATCAGAGATGCCGATGTCAGGTGGAGAGACCATGACCTGTGTTCTTCTTGTCCCATGACCTGTGTTTTCTTCTGGCTGAAGGTGAGTCCGAAGGCCTGGCAGACCTCGCTGAAGCGGGTCATGAGCCCTTGGAGGTCTTTGGCTGAGTGGGCGGTGACTGCTGCATCGTTAGCAAAAGGGAGTCACGCGGACACCTCAGCTGAGCCTTTGTCTTGGCTCTTAGCCTGGCGTGGTTGAAGAGCTTTCCGTCCGACCTGGTCCGGTGGTAGATGCCTTCTGTGGCAGATCCAAAGGCTGCAGCATAACTACAAAGAAAATCCCGAATAGGGTTGGAGCCAGGACGCCGCCCTGCTTTACTCCGCTTCGGATGTCGAAAGCGTCTGATGTTGAGCCGTCAAAGACCACGGTGCCCTTCATGTTCTCGTAGAAAGATCTGGTGATGTTGAGGAGCCTGGGTGGACATCCGATCTTGGAAATTATTGTGGAACCTCAGATAAAGGTCCCCCAGAACCTTTCTCCAAGAAAGTCGATGCATTTGCTAAGCTTGAAGCAAATGTTAAATGGAGCTATATCATTCAACGGCCTCGCTTCATGCAGGGTTGGGGGTTCAATCCCCGAAGATCCACGTGGCAGGACACCGTTCCTTCAAAGGCAACCTGTCCTCTTAAAAAGAACGTCGCTTTTGGCCGTTTGCCCGTATGGCCGAATATTGACGAAATTTGAAAATTAAAAAAAAATAATATAAATTTGGTATTTTTTTTACAACAACAGTAAGTTAAGGGTCCTCTGATAGATTAGGTGGAGCCTGGGTGGACAGGCTTAGGTGGATAGGTTAGGTGTTTGGTGTACGAGCACACCAAACACTGTAGTGTGCTCGTACAAACATCAAACACTGTAGTGTGCTCGTACAAACACCAAACACTGTAGTGTGCTCGTACAAACACCAAACACTGTAGTGTGCTCGTACAAACATTAAACACTGTAGTGTGCTCGTACAAACATCAAACACTGTAGTGTGCTCGTACAAACACCAAACACTGTAGTGTGCTCATACAAACACCAAACACTGTAGTGTGCTCGTACAAACACCAAACACTGTAGTGTGCTCGAACAAACATCAAACACTGTAGTGTGCTCGTACAAACACTGTAGTGTGCTCGTACAAACACTGTAGTGTGCTCGTACAAACACCAAACACTGTAGTGTGCTCGTACAAACATCAAACACTGTAGTGTTCTAGTACAAACACCAAACACTGTAGTGTGCTCGTACAAACACCAACACTGTAGTGTGCTCGTACAAACACCAAACACTGTAGTGTGCTCGTACAAACACCAAACACTGTAGTGTGCTCGTACAAACACCAAACACTGTAGTGTGCTCGTACAAACACCAAACACTGTAGTGTGCTCGTACAAACACCAAACACTGTAGTGTGCTCGTACAAACGCCAAACACTGTAGTGTGCTCGTACAAACACCAAACACTGTAGTGTTCTCGTACAAACATCAAACACTGTAGTGTGCTCGTACAAACACCAAACACTGTAGTGTGCTCGTACAAACACCAAACACTGTAGTGTGCTCGTACAAACACCAAACACTGTAGTGTGCTCGTACAAACATCAAACACTGTAGTGTGCTCGTACAAACACTGTAGTGTGCTCGTACAACACCAAACACTGTAGTGTGCTCGTACAAACATCAAACACTGTAGTGTGCTCGTACAAACACTGTAGTGTGCTCGTACAAACACCAAACACTGTAGTGTGCTCGTACAAACACCAAACACTGTAGTGTGCTCGTACAAACATCAAACACTGTAGTGTGCTCGTACAAACACCAAACACTGTAGTGTGCTCGTACAAACACTGTAGTGTGCTCGTACAAACACTGTAGTGTGCTCGTACAAACACTGCAGTGTGCTCGTACAAACATCAAACACTGTAGTGTGCTCGTACAAACACTGTAGTGTGCTCGTACAAACACCAAACACTGTAGTGTGCTCGTACAACACTGTAGTGTGCTCGTACAAACACCAAACACTGTAGTGTGCTCGTACAAACACTGTAGTGTGCTCGTACAAACACCAAACACTGTAGTGTGCTCGTACAAACACCAAACACTGTAGTGTGCTCGTACAAACACCAAACACTGTAGTGTGCTCGTACAAACACCAAACACTGTAGTGTGCTCGTACAAACACCAAACACTGTAGTGTGCTCGTACAAACACCAAACACTGTAGTGTGCTCGTACAAACACCAAACACTGTAGTGTGCTCGTACAAACACTGTAGTGTGCTCGTACAAACACCAAACACTGTAGTGTGCTCGTACAAACACCAAACACTGTAGTGTGCTCGTACAAACACCAAACACTGTAGTGTGCTCGTACAAACACCAAACACTGTAGTGTGCTCGTACAAACACCAAACACTGTAGTGTGCTCGTACAAACACCAAACACTGTAGTGTGCTCGTACAAACACCAAACACTGTAGTGTGCTCGTACAAACACCAAACACTGTAGTGTGCTCGTACAAACACCAAACACTGTAGTGTGCTCGTACAAACACCAAACACTGTAGTGTGCTCGTACAAACACCAAACACTGTAGTGTGCTCGTACAAACACCAAACACTGTAGTGTGCTCGTACAAATACCAAACACTGTAGTGTGCTCGTACAAACACCAAACACTGTAGTGTGCTCGTACAAACACCAAACACTGTAGTGTGCTCGTACAAACACCAAACACTGTAGTGTGCTCGTACAAATACCAAACACTGTAGTGTGCTCGTACAAATACCAAACACTGTAGTGTGCTCGTACAAACACCAAACACTGTAGTGTGCTCGTACAAACACCAAACACTGTAGTGTGCTCGTACAAACACCAATGGCGCTCATCAACGTATCACGGGCAAGGTGTTGTGCAGACGGCGTGTAGCCCAATAGCACACAGCCGTCCCCCACACCTTGTTTTCTAATTATACAAGATTCATATATCGTTAAGTTAGACGCTGGATTCAATTAGGTTTTGGCTGGATTAACGTAATTAGGCTTTGAATACAGCCAAGACAATCCGCTGAGTAGTCTGGTGTACGAAATGGAGTGTAATGGTGGTGTTGTGTGTCGCAGGGAAGAGGTACCAGCGGGTGCAGGTGGTGTTGATAACGCCGGTGGCCACCAGTGTGGAGGTGAGGGCCACCTCCGAGGACCTGTCTGCCAGGCCCGGGGAGACAACGTCAGCAGTCTTCGTCGTCACCAACTACGGCCTCGCCTCCTACTTCGACATCTCCGGCACGGACGACCTGGGCTTCCTCACCACTGTTACTCCTAGCAGGTAATGCTCCGCTACTGACCCCCCTCCCCTAGTAGGTCCTTCTCCTAGCAGGCACTGACCCACCCCCTCTCTCACTCCTAGCTGCCACACACCCCTAGCATGTACTGTTCTTCTCCTAGCTGGTTCTGCCTTTCACCTAGCCACTCCTAGCAGGTATAATGGTCCGCTACTGACCATCACTAGCAGAAACTGTTCATATCCTAGCAAATGCTCCCCACTAACGTCTCACACCTAGCAGGTGCTGCCATACCCCCCCCCCCCTCCCTCCAAGCAGGTCCTGCCTTGACCTAGCGGCCCTGTCGAGGTTCTGAGAACACAGCTGTAGCGCCATCTTCCGCAGGGTACACCTGGCCACCAACGAGTCAACGGAGGTGGTAGCGAGCTTCACCACACTAGTTGTACTCACCTAGTTGTGCTTGCGGGGGTTGAGCTCTGGCTCTTTGGTCCCGCCTCTCAACCGTCAATCAACAGGTGTACAGTTTCCTGAGCCTAATGGGCTTATCATATCTACATTTGAAACTGTGTATGGAGTCAGCCTCCACCACATTCGCTTCCGAATGCATTCCATTTGTCAACCAACCACTCTGATACTAAAAAAGTCTTTCTAATATCTCTGTGGCTCATTTGGGCACTCAGCTTCCACCTGTGTCCCCTAGTGCGTGTTGCCCTTGTGTTAAACAGCCTGTCTTTATCAACCCTGTCGATTCCCCTGAGAATCTTGAATGTGGTGATCATGTCCCCCCTAACTCTTCTGTCTTCCCAACGAAGTGAGGGTTTAATTCCTGCAGTCGCTCCTCGTAGCTCATACCTCTCAGCTCGGGTACTAGTCTGGTGGCAAACCATTTGAACCTTTTCCAGTTTAGTCTTATGCTTGACTAGATAGGGACTCCATGCTGGAGGCCGCATACTCCAGGATTGGTCTGACATATGTGGTATATAATGTTCTGAAAGATTCCTTACACAAGTTTCTAAAGGCCGTTCTTATGTTAGCCAACCTGGCATATGCTGCTGATGTTATCCTCTTGATATGAGCTTCAGGGGACAGGTATGGCGTGATATCAACCCCCAGGTCTTTCTCTCTCTCTGACTCTTGAAGTATTTCATCTCCCAAATGATACATTTTATCTGGTCTCCTGCTTCCTACCCCTATCTTCATTACATTACATTTGCTTGGGTTAAACTCTAACAGCCATTGTTCGACCATTCCTGCAGCATGTCCAGTCCTTCTTGAAGTCTCAAGCTGTCCTCCTCTGTCTTAATCCTTCTCATAATTTTGGCGTCGTCAGCAAAAAATTGAGAGAATGTGTCTTTACCCTCTGGGAGATCGTTTACGTATATCAGAAACAGGATAGGTCCAAGTACAGAGCCATGTAGGACTCCACTGGTGACTTCAACGCCAGTCTGAGGTCTCACCCCTCACTGTAACTCTCTGTTTCCTATTGCTTAGGTACTCCCTTATCCACTGGAGCGCACCATACCTGTTACTCCTGCCTGTTTCTTCCAGCTTATGCATCAACCTTTATTGGGGTACTGTGTCAACGGCTTTCGGACAGTCCAAAAAAATTGCAGTCCGCCCACCCTTCTCTTTCTTGCCTTAATTCTTGTCACCTGATCGTAGAATTCTATCAATCCTGTAAGGCAAGATTTACCCTCCCTGAACCCATGTTGATAGGGTGTCACGAAGTCTCTTCTCTCCAGATGTGTTACTAGGTTTTTTCTCACAATCTTCTCTCCACACCTTGGCATGGTATACAAGTTAAGGACACTGGCCTGTAGTTCAGTGCCTCTTGTCTGTCACCCTTTTTGTATATTGGTACTACACATTAGCAGTCTTCCATATTTCTGGTAGGTCCCCCGTTTCCAGTGACTTATATACACTAGTGGAGAGTGGTAAGCAAAGTGCTCTTTCAATACCCATGGCGAGATTCCATCCGGACTAACAGCTTTTCTCACATCCAGCTCCAATAGGTCTTCTTGACCCTCATCTCTTGTAATTTCGAACCTATCCAAGGTCACCTGGTTTGCTGCCACCTCTCCCAGCGCCGTGATATCTCCCTGTTCTATTGTAAAGACCTCCTGGAACCTTTTGGTTGAGTTCTTCACACACCTCTTTGTCATTCTCTGTGTACCTGTCCTCGCCCACCCTAAGTTTAATCACCTGTTCCTTCACTGTTGTCTTCCTCCTGATGTGACTGTGTAGTAGCTTTGGTTCAGTCTTGGCTTTGTTAGCTATATCATTTTTCATACCTTTTCTCAGCTGCTCTTCTCACACTGACATACTCGTTCCTGGTTTCTCTGGTATCTCTCTCTACTTTCTGGTGTTCTGTTATTACGGAAATCCCTCCATGCCCTTTTGTTCAGCTCTTTTGCTTTCAATACATTCCCTATTAAACCACGGATTCTTCCTTTGCTTCTCTGTTTTTTCCTGTTGGGCTGGGACAAACCTGCTTACCACCTCCTGACATTTTTGGGTGACAGTAGTCCATCATGTCCTTGTACGGACTTGGTTCCGAGTTCTGTGTCCCAATGTATATCCCATAGGAATTATTCATCTCCTCATAGTTTCCCTTCTGTACGCCAGCCCTTTGTTCCCAGTTTCTTTTTTGGGGGTGATAATTCCTAGCTCAACCAGGTACTCAAGCTCAATAACACTATGATCACTCATTCCAAGGGGGCCTTCCAACTTAACTTCCCTTATATCCGACTCATTTAGGGTAAATATCAAATCCAGCCTGGCTGGTTCAATACCCCGTCTCTCATTCTTGTCGGTCCCTTGTGTGTGTGTGTGTGTGTGGTGTGTGTTGTGTGTGTGTGTGCGTGTGTGTGTGTGTGTGTGGTGTGTGGGTGTGCGTGGTGCGTGTGGTGTGTGTGTGTGAGCACCACACGTAAGGACAGGTGTGTGAGAGAGCACCACACGTAAGGACAGGTGTGTGAGAGAGCACCACACGTAAGGACAAGTGTGTGAGAGAGAGACTGACCGTGGAAAGAACGACGACTAAGTGGGCGACGGCACTGTTGACTGAGCGCGTCTGTGACTCACTCTGCGCAGTGACCACCACGGTGCTCACGGAGCCCGGGAGCGCGCTCGTCGGTACG
>WNGS01005941.1:0-10877 GCA_020271785.1 Procambarus virginalis
GATGGGAGCTTTATGCTCACAGGGAGATGGGAGCTTTATGCTCACAGGGAGATGGGAGCTTTATGCTCACAGGGAGATGGGAGCTTTATGCTCACAGGGAGATGGGAGCTTTATGCTCACAGGGAGATGGGGGCTTTATGCTCACAGGGAGGGGTGGCTTTATGCTCACAGGGAGATGGGAGCTTTATGCTCACAGGGAGATGGGAGCTTTATGCTCACAGGGAGATGGGAGCTTTATGCTCACAGGGAGAGGGAGCTTTATGCTCACAGGGAGATGGGGAGCTTTATGCTCACAGGGAGATGGGAGCTTATGCTCACAGGGAGATGGGAGCTTATGCTCACAGGGAGATGGGAGCTTTATGCTCACAGGGAGATGGGGGCTTTATGCTCACAGGAGATGGGAGCTTTATGCTCACAGGGCGATGGGAGTTATGCTCACAGGGAGATGGGAGCTTTATGCTCACAGGGAGATGGAGGCTTATGCTCACAGGGAGATGGGAGCTTTATGCTCACAGGGAGATGGGGAGCTTTATGCTCACAGGAGATGGGAGCTTTATGCTCACAGGGAGATGGGGCTTATGCTCACAGGGAGATGGGGGCTTTATGCTCACAGGGAGATGGGGCTTATGCTCACAGGGAGATGGGGCTTTATGCTCACAGGGAGATGGGGCTTTATGCTCACAGGGAGATGGGAGCTTATGCTCACAGGGAGATGGGAGCTTTATGCTCACAGGGGATGGTGGCTTTATGCTCACAGGGAGATGGGAGCTTTATGCTCACAGGGAGATGGGGGCTTTATGCTCACAGGGAGATGGGAGCTTTATGCTCACAGGGAGATGGGGGCTTTATGCTCACAGGGAGATGGGAGCTTTATGCTCACAGGGAGATGGAGCTTTATGCTCACAGGGAGATGGGAGCTTTATGCTCACAGGGAGATGGAGGCTTTATAGCACACAGGGAGATGGGAGCTTTATGCTCACAGGGAGATGGGGCTTTATGCTCACAGGGAGATGGAGGCTTTATAGCCACAGGGAGATGGGAGCTTTATGCTCACAGGGAGATGGAGGCTTATAGCACACAGGGAGATGGGAGCTTTATGCTCACAGGGAGATGGAGGCTTTATGCTCACAGGGAGATGGGAGCTTTATGCTCACAGGGAGATGGAAGCTTTATGCTCACAGGGAGATGGTGGCTTTATGCTCACAGGGAGATGGAAGCTTTATGCTCACAGGGAGATGGTGGCTTTATGCTCACAGGGAGATGGAAGCTTTATGCTCACAGGGAGATGGGGCTTTATGCTCACAGGGAGATGGGAGCTTTATGCTCACAGGGAGATGGAAGCTTTATGCTCACAGGGAGATGGTGGCTTTATGCTCACAGGGAGATGGAAGCTTTATGCTCACAGGGAGATGGTGGCTTTATGCTCACAGGGAGATGGAAGCTTTATGCTCACAGGGAGATGGGGCTTTATGCTCACAGGGAGATGGTGGCTTTATGCTCACAGGGAGATGGGAGCTTTATGCTCACAGGGAGATGGAAGCTTTATGCTCACAGGGAGATGGTGGCTTTATGCTCACAGGGAGATGGAGCTTTATGCTCACAGGGAGATGGTGGCTTTATGCTCACAGGGAGATGGTGGCTTTATGCTCACAGGGAGATGGGGCTTTATGCTCACAGGGAGATGGGGGCTTTATGCTCACAGGGAGATGGTGGCTTTATGCTCACAGGGAGATGGGAGGCTTTATGCTCACAGGGAGATGGGAGCTTTATGCTCACAGGGAGATGGGAGCTTTATGCTCACAGGGAGATGGGGGCTTTATGCTCACAGGGAGATGGTGGCTTTATGCTCACAGGGAGATGGGGCTTTATGCTCACAGGGAGATGGTGGCTTTATGCTCACAGGGAGATGGGAGCTTTATGCTCACAGGGAGATGGGGCTTTATGCTCACAGGGAGATGGTGGCTTTATGCTCACAGGGAGATGGGGCTTTATGCTCACAGGGAGATGGGGCTTTATGCTCACAGGGAGATGGGGCTTTATGCTCACAGGGAGATGGGGCTTTATGCTCACAGGGAGATGGGAGCTTTATGCTCACAGGGAGATGGGAGCTTTATGCTCACAGGGAGATGGAGGCTTTATGCTCACAGGGAGATGGGAGCTTTATGCTCACAGGGAGATGGGAGCTTTATGCTCACAGGGAGATGGAGGCTTTATGCTCACAGGGAGATGGGAGCTTTATGCTCAAGGGAGATGGAGGCTTTATGCTCACAGGGAGATGGAGCTTTATGCTCACAGGGAGATGGAGGCTTTATGCTCACAGGGAGATGGGAGCTTTATGCTCACAGGGAGATGGGGCTTTATGCTCACAGGGAGATGGGAGCTTTATGCTCACAGGGAGATGGGAGCTTTATGCTCACAGGGAGATGGGAGCTTTATGCTCACAGGGAGATGGGAGCTTTATGCTCACAGGGAGATGGAGCTTTATGCTCACAGGGAGATGGGAGCTTTATGCTCACAGGGAGATGGGAGCTTTATGCTCACAGGGAGATGGAGCTTTATGCTCACAGGGAGATGGGAGCTTTATGCTCACAGGGAGATGGGGCTTTATGCTCACAGGGAGATGGGAGCTTTATGCTCACAGGGAGATGGGAGCTTTATGCTCACAGGGAGATGGGGCTTTATGCTCACAGGGAGATGGGAGCTTTATGCTCACAGGGAGATGGAGGCTTTATGCTCACAGGGAGATGGGAGCTTTATGCTCACAGGGAGATGGAGGCTTTATGCTCACAGGGAGATGGGAGCTTTATGCTCACAGGGAGATGGGAGCTTTATGCTCACAGGGAGATGGGAGCTTTATGCTCACAGGGAGATGGGAGCTTTATGCTCACAGGGAGATGGGAGCTTTATGCTCACAGGGAGATGGGAGCTTTATGCTCACAGGGAGATGGGAGCTTTATGCTCACAGGGAGATGGGAGCTTTATGCTCACAGGGAGATGGGAGCTTTATGCTCACAGGGAGATGGGAGCTTTATGCTCACAGGGAGATGGGAGCTTTATGCTCACAGGGAGATGGGAGCTTTATGCTCACAGGGAGATGGGAGCTTTATGCTCACAGGGAGATGGGAGCTTTATGCTCACAGGGAGATGGGAGCTTTATGCTCACAGGGAGATGGGAGCTTTATGCTCACAGGGAGATGGGAGCTTTATGCTCACAGGGAGATGGGAGCTTTATGCTCACAGGGAGAGGGGAGCTTTATGCTCACAGGGAGATGGGAGCTTTATGCTCACAGGGAGATGGGAGCTTTATGCTCACAGGGAGATGGGAGCTTTATGCTCACAGGGAGATGGGAGCTTTATGCTCACAGGGAGATGGGGGCTTTATGCTCACAGGGAGATGGTGGCTTTATGCTCACAGGGAGATGGGGGCTTTATGCTCACAGGGAGATGGGAGCTTTATGCTCACAGGGAGATGGGAGCTTTATGCTCACAGGGAGATGGGAGCTTTATGCTCACAGGGAGATGGTGGCTTTATGCTCACAGGGAGATGGGAGCTTTATGCTCACAGGGAGATGGGGGCTTTATGCTCACAGGGAGATGGGAGCTTTATGCTCACAGGGAGATGGGGGCTTTATGCTCACAGGGAGATGGGAGCTTTATGCTCACAGGGAGATGGGGGCTTTATGCTCACAGGGAGATGGGAGCTTTATGCTCACAGGGAGATGGGAGCTTTATGCTCACAGGGAGATGGGAGCTTTATGCTCACAGGGAGATGGAGGCTTTATAGCACAGGGAGATGGGAGCTTTATGCTCACAGGGAGATGGGGGCTTTATGCTCACAGGGAGATGGAGGCTTTATAGCACACAGGGAGATGGGAGCTTTATGCTCACAGGGAGATGGAGGCTTTATAGCACACAGGGAGATGGGAGCTTTATGCTCACAGGGAGATGGAGGCTTTATGCTCACAGGGAGATGGGAGCTTTATGCTCACAGGGAGATGGAAGCTTTATGCTCACAGGGAGATGGTGGCTTTATGCTCACAGGGAGATGGAAGCTTTATGCTCACAGGGAGATGGTGGCTTTATGCTCACAGGGAGATGGAAGCTTTATGCTCACAGGGAGATGGAGGCTTTATGCTCACAGGGAGATGGGAGCTTTATGCTCACAGGGAGATGGAAGCTTTATGCTCACAGGGAGATGGTGGCTTTATGCTCACAGGGAGATGGAAGCTTTATGCTCACAGGGAGATGGTGGCTTTATGCTCACAGGGAGATGGAAGCTTTATGCTCACAGGGAGATGGGGGCTTTATGCTCACAGGGAGATGGTGGCTTTATGCTCACAGGGAGATGGGAGCTTTATGCTCACAGGGAGATGGAAGCTTTATGCTCACAGGGAGATGGTGGCTTTATGCTCACAGGGAGATGGGAGCTTTATGCTCACAGGGAGATGGTGGCTTTATGCTCACAGGGAGATGGTGGCTTTATGCTCACAGGGAGATGGGAGCTTTATGCTCACAGGGAGATGGGAGCTTTATGCTCACAGGGAGATGGGAGCTTTATGCTCACAGGGAGATGGGAGCTTTATGCTCACAGGGAGATGGGAGCTTTATGCTCACAGGGAGATGGTGGCTTTATGCTCACAGGGAGATGGGGGCTTTATGCTCACAGGGAGATGGGAGCTTTATGCTCACAGGGAGATGGGAGCTTTATGCTCACAGGGAGATGGGAGCTTTATGCTCACAGGGAGATGGTGGCTTTATGCTCACAGGGAGATGGGAGCTTTATGCTCACAGGGAGATGGGGGCTTTATGCTCACAGGGAGATGGGAGCTTTATGCTCACAGGGAGATGGGGGCTTTATGCTCACAGGGAGATGGGAGCTTTATGCTCACAGGGAGATGGGGGCTTTATGCTCTCAGGGAGATGGGAGCTTTATGCTCACAGGGAGATGGGAGCTTTATGCTCACAGGGAGATGGGAGCTTTATGCTCACAGGGAGATGGAGGCTTTATAGCACACAGGGAGATGGGAGCTTTATGCTCACAGGGAGATGGGGGCTTTATGCTCACAGGGAGATGGAGGCTTTATAGCACAGAGGGAGATGGGAGCTTTATGCTCACAGGGAGATGGAGGCTTTATAGCACACAGGGAGATGGGAGCTTTATGCTCACAGGGAGATGGAGGCTTTATGCTCACAGGGAGATGGGAGCTTTATGCTCACAGGGAGATGGAAGCTTTATGGTCACAGGGAGATGGTGGCTTTATGCTCACAGGGAGATGGAAGCTTTATGCTCACAGGGAGATGGTGGCTTTATGCTCACAGGGAGATGGTGGCTTTATGCTCACAGGGAGATGGAAGCTTTATGCTCACAGGGAGATGGAGGCTTTATGCTCACAGGGAGATGGGAGCTTTATGCTCACAGGGAGATGGAAGCTTTATGCTCACAGGGAGATGGTGGCTTTATGCTCACAGGGAGATGGAAGCTTTATGCTCACAGGGAGATGGTAGCTTTATGCTCACAGGGAGATGGAAGCTTTATGCTCACAGGGAGATGGGGGCTTTATGCTCACAGGGAGATGGTGGCTTTATGCTCACAGGGAGATGGGAGCTTTATGCTCACAGGGAGATGGAAGCTTTATGCTCACAGGGAGATGGTGGCTTTATGCTCACAGGGAGATGGGAGCTTTATGCTCACAGGGAGATGGTGGCTTTATGCTCACAGGGAGATGGTGGCTTTATGCTCACAGGGAGATGGGAGCTTTATGCTCACAGGGAGATGGGAGCTTTATGCTCACAGGGAGATGGGAGCTTTATGCTCACAGGGAGATGGGAGCTTTATGCTCACAGGGAGATGGGAGCTTTATGCTCACAGGGAGATGGTGGCTTTATGCTCACAGGGAGATGGGAGCTTTATGCTCACAGGGAGATGGGAGCTTTATGCTCACAGGGCGATGGTGGCTTTATGCTCACAGGGAGATGGGAGCTTTATGCTCACAGGGAGATGGTGGCTTTATGCTCACAGGGAGATGGGAGCTTTATGCTCACAGGGAGATGGGAGCTTTATGCTCACAGGGAGATGGGAGCTTTATGCTCACAGGGCGATGGTGGCTTTATGCTCACAGGGAGATGGGAGCTTTATGCTCACAGGGAGATGGTGGCTTTATGCTCACAGGGAGATGGGAGCTTTATGCTCACAGGGAGATGGGAGCTTTATGCTCACAGGGAGATGGGAGCTTTATGCTCACAGGGAGATGGGGGCTTTATGCTCACAGGGAGATGGGAGCTTTATGCTCACAGGGAGATGGGAGCTTTATGCTCACAGGGAGATGGTGGCTTTATGCTCACAGGGAGATGGGGGCTTTATGCTCACAGGGAGATGGGAGCTTTATGCTCACAGGGAGATGGTGGCTTTATGCTCACAGGGAGATGGTGGCAGTGGTGCCCCAATGACCCATGCACAGGCATAGTCAATGGTCAATGACGTTACCAACAAGCCGCTCCGCTTTCCTTCACAGACGCGTTCAAGGGGCTTAAAAAGTTGGGCTATGAGTCGTGTGTTTTACGTTACAACAGTGGTCCTGAAACCTAATGTAAAATACCATCAGCCCGAGTCTATTTAAAAATTTCCTATTGACTTCCAACTATCGTCCATTGCAAAAAAGGGGAAGCAACACAAAGCATGAACTATCATATGTCTCAGTGTTCCCCCTATCAGTTATTTCTATGGAAACAGTCCCCTGCCAGCTATGGGGACTTCAATGCCATTTCAGTAGTAATCCAATATTACTGCATAAATATATATATGCACCTCTCACATTCGCTCAAAAAACATGCCTCCCCCCCACACCTTACTGTGGCATATTACAAATCAAAATTCTCATTCAGTAAAAGCAAGCCTTCTGCAGTCACCTTCTTTTCTGACGTCATCATCCCTAATGCGGCGCGGGGCATCAACGCGCTAAATGCGGACCCCAGGAAGTTCACACTTAAGTGTGAACACATAAGTGTGAACACATAAGTGTGAACACATAAGTGTGAACACATAAGTGTGAACTCTCAATCAGGCTTAATACCTCACCTATACTCTGTACTTCATCAGAGTCGATATTCAGCTGCAATGGCTCATATTTTCGCTCATTGCTCATATTATCTGTTATTCATAAACCCGATCAAACCATCCTAACCTAACCTAACTTATTATTTATAACAAACAAGTACATTCTACAGACCGGTTGTTGATATTTAGTGACATCACGAAAAGCGACCTCAGGTATAAGGATAAGGTATTACTGGCCATTAGCATATCAGTGTCAAGGTATCACAGCACCTGACTGGTCAACTATGTGTGACGTCACCACATGACCAATGCGGCCTTTAGCGTCATACTAGCATATTATTATTCACAAATGACTAACCATCCCCACCTAACCTAATCAGAGGTTTAAGAATATACATTTTAGTCATCCAAAGCTGTAATCATTATGCATTGATAAGTTCAAATTATAATAGATGCCCAAATGTCGGACAGCAATTTAATCAGAATCGTACATGTGGCAGCAGGCGAGCTGTCCTTATAAGGACCTTCCCCCAGCCCAAAGGTTAGGTTAGGTTAGGTTAGGTTAGGTTAGGTTAGGTTAGGTTAGGTTAGGGTAGGTTAGGTTAGGTTAGGGTAGGTTAGGTTAGGACAGTTCAACTCAGGTTTTCTCTGCTAACACTCTGAACTAGCTCCAGCACTGGTGCATTAACGAACTTCGTTGACTCGTATCTATCAACTCAACCATGTATATTTGTGAACTTTGCAAGGCTCCTAAACTAGGACCATTCCACCTGTGCCAGGCGAAATGTGCTGAATGTAGGATAACATTCACCGCCAATCCTCGACATCAGTGCGTTATTTACTGTATGCAATGTTCGGAGATATCTCGTGGACATTATGATAAGATTTGTCCCTCGTGCTCCAAATTGATTTGTGCTACCCGTAAGTATCATTGTTTCTATAACATCTGTTACGAGTCATAGTATATTTAAAGTTACTATAGAAAATTGCACAATAGCAGCTAAATTTATATATGAATTAGTATTTACAATTAAGTATAGAGCTATGCTCGCTCACCAACACCAGAAGATAATGACAACAGGGGAAGTTTGAATTGTAAGTAACTTCCTCAAATAATTATTATTATCAGCATATTTCAATAACGACATTATTATTATTAAGTTCCTATATATTTAATTTTATTTATTAAAATTCACTACTCTTGCTACTTATAGGTTCTCAGCTGGAGGATGAAGAGGACTCCCTGCATTTGGTTTGGGAAGCTGATTCCGATATGGATGCCAGCCAGAATTTAATATACCCAGATTTTACATTCAATTTACAACGACTAAATCAAGAAACTGAACCTGATTTTGAGTGAGAGTTGCCCATAAGGGTTGAACAACGCACTGTAACTAGACACGAGGCGAGTGTTGTCGTAGATCAATGGATTGCTGAATTGGATAATAAGTTAGAAGAGTTCTTTGCCGAGACAGAAGGTTCAAGTCTAGGTATACAGAGCATTTCTGGTTTTTATATAAATTCTATAGCTGTTCAGCATCCCATCCGTCTCGGAGAATACGTGCCGTATCCAGATAAATTGCGCGGTTCAAGACATGTTTTCAACCCTAAAGGGGAACAAAATGCTTGTTTGATCCAATGTTTAGCAGCATATATATGTTTAGCTCAGGGGATGACATCAAAAAACATTGTCAGGCGTTCCAAGTCAGCCAGGTGGTGTCTTAGGTTTGTCCGTTGGAGTGAGGATATTGAAATACCCATAACGTACGATAATATCAATAAAATTGAAAGTATAAATAAATTAAGTATTTTTATCTATGTGCTTACACGTGAAGACAATAGGTACTACATTAGCTTAGCAAGGAAAGGCAGAGAACATTCTGCACCTAAAGTACCATTGCTCATGCTGGAGGATCAGCATCTCGTGCTCATTAAAGATGTCAATCAATATGTTCGCAACATGCGTAGTAATTCAAGTAAAATACCAGACAATCATATCTACTGTCATTCCTGTTTAATTCATTTAGCCCCCCAAGCGATGCGGGATCACGAAGAGTCATGCGAACTTAAACAAACATTGAAATTTGACCCTGAAGGTCATAAAATTACGGTCGTGCCTATGGTCCTTCTCACACGGCCTATTATGATTTCGAGTGCTTGTTAGACCCCTCCAATCCCCAAGGTATGATTTGAAAAGCGTCACAAAGCCGTGGCATATGCTTTTATCATCATCAACAGGGCATTGGAGGTGGTAGATAAATTAACGTATATGGGGGATGACGCTGTGAATCATTTCATAGATACTTTGGAGAAGTCATGGAAGAGAATTAAATCTACCATGCCTAAATACCAAATATCTATGACACGTGAACATTGGCAAGCCCATAGACGTCAGACCACATGTGAAATGTGTTATAGGCCATTTAAATCAGCTATGGACAAGCACAATTATGATCATGCTATTGAATTTAATAATTATCTAGCAGCCTATTACCGTAGGGGTAACATGTTGTGCAGAAATTCATATAAATATTTGTATACATTCTCTCACAATGCGGCTTATGACCTCGGGGTAATTTTAAATGAATTGTCTAACCTCCCTAACCGTAAAATTGATATTGCCTCCAAAGATGGATTTAAGTTCATGAAAGTAGATATCGGTAAGCTTCGGTTTATGGATAGTCTGGCTTTACTAAATGGTGGGCTTGAAAAACTAGCTAAAGAACATATCAAGGAAGGTAAACCTACCACTTACACCTCAGTTATGCTAAATGACGTCCCTGCAGCCGCCCATCAATTATTAAAGACAGGTAAACAAGTATTCTGTTATGACTATATTTCATCTTTGGAGAAATTAAATGAACCGGCTCTTCCTCCTCTCGAAGCCTTTTTCAATAGTTTAAAGCACGAGGCCATAAGCGAGACCGATTATACACAGGCTAAAGAAGTCTTTCGATTAGCGGAATGCAAGACCATTGGGGATTACTTGAAGGTCTATTTGAAAGTAGATACTGGACTATTGTGTGATGTGTTTACTGTATGGCGCAAGACCATGCTTGAGCTGTACAAGTTAGACATTACACACACTGTCTCGTTATCTAGTTTTGCGTGGGACGCTTTCTTGCTTAAGGCTCAAGTTGTCTTGGACTCTATTTCTGATCCCCATTTGTACAATGTATTGCGTAGGAATCTAAGAGGCGGATTTACCTCTGTTGTACGACAACACACAAGTGTACAAAATGAGCATACGGGTGCTGATCCTTCTAGTACTGATAAATATATTCTGTATTTGGATTTTAATGGCTTATACGCCACCTGTATGACAGAACTGCTTCCTCAAGGCGGTATCCGTAAATTATCTGCTGCCGAATGTAATGATTGGCTCCAACAAGGATTGGAAAATATTGCATGTGATGGGGATAAGGGATATTGGGTCATGTGTGATACCAAGCATGTCGCACCTGAGGTGGCTCGATACACCGATGATTTACCCTGAACCCTGTCGCATGCTAATATTTCAACCGATCTTCTGTCCGATTATAGCAAACATATTTTAAATACCGAAGATCGCAAACTCACCAAGAATAACAATAAATTAATTGCTTCTCATCTCCCACAAAAAGATTATCTAGTCAGTTTAGATTTGCTTCAGATGCTGATGCAATTGGGATTAGAAGTAGCTAAGGTTAATGCAGTTTATGAATTCCAACAAAGCAAGTACCTTAAGGATTTGTTGAAACAAATGCTCGTGAACGGCAAATACTCCTTGCGCCATTAAGGGTAAAGCTTTCAAGCTAGTATCAAATGCAATTTACGGCAAGAT
>WNGS01005942.1:0-13384 GCA_020271785.1 Procambarus virginalis
CACCACTACTACCACACCACAACTAGTACACCACTACTACCTAGCACCAACAACTAGTACACCACTACTACCACACCACAACTAGTACATCACTACTACCACACCACAACTAGTACACCACCACTACCACACCGAACTAGTACACCACTACTACCACACCACAACTAGTACACCACTACTACCACAACTAGCAAGTATACTACTACCACTACACCCACACTAGTAAACCACCACTACCCACACCACAACTAGTACACCACTACTACCACACCACAACTAGTACACCACTACTACCACACCACAACTAGTACACCACTACTACCACACCTTAACTAGTACTACCACTACTACCCACAGCCACAACTACTACACGCCACTACTACCACACCACAACTAGTATACCACTACTACACACCAATAACTAGTAATA
The DNA here is from genome assembly GCA_020271785.1 of Procambarus virginalis. Classification (NCBI taxonomy): domain Eukaryota; kingdom Metazoa; phylum Arthropoda; class Malacostraca; order Decapoda; family Cambaridae; genus Procambarus; species Procambarus virginalis. The sequence continues at coordinate 431 of WNGS01005942.1, forward strand.
CCACTACTACCAACACTACAACTAGTACAACCATAATCTATACACCACCACTACCACACCGCAACTAGTGCACCACTATACCACACTACAAGTATCACCACTACTACCACAACAACTAGTAGACCACACCACCACACCACAACTAGTACACCACCACACCCACCCCCCTCTGCATAGAAACCCTCCCTTCCCCATCACCCTACCTGCCCCCACCCACCCTCCCTCCCCCCCACCCCATTTGACCATGACACCCCTTCCCCATTCCCTCGATGTTCCCACTCCCTCCTTGCCCCCCCCTGTCCCCCCTCCCCCTTCATCCCATACCCTTCTATCCATCCTCCCCCCCCCTCACCACGTATCCTCCATGTCAACCCTATCTCCTTAACCCACACCCTACCAGTCCCTCCCTCCCCTTTAAACCCTCACCCTGCCCCCCAACCCCATATTCCTCTGAGCCCCTGCAAACCACCTCGCAGATCTTCTCACCCACAGAACAGCTTCCCACACCAGCAGAATGCTCGCCAAGTAAGGGACATGAAAATGAACAGAAGAAAGTGAGCTTCAAGGCGATGTACACTAACATAGATGGGATTACTAATAAAACAAGCGAACTCGGAGAATGGGCACTAGAAAAAAACTCAGACATAATAGCACTCACAGAATCAAAGCTAACAAAAATCATAACAAAAGCAGTGTTTCCACAGGGCTACTATGTAGTGAGGAAAGAGAGAGAAGGGAGAGGAGGAGGTGGTGTAGCTTTGCTATTAAGAGAAGTTTGGAGTTTCGAAGAGATGGTAATTCAGAACTGTGAAGGTTTCAGTGACTACATATCGGGCACCATAGCAACTGGAGGACAGAAAATTATAGTAGTAGTCATATATAACCCCCCACCGAATGACAGAAGACCCAGACAGGAATATGATAGAAACAACTTGGCCACCATCAATATAATAGAGAGAGCAGCTTCTGTGGCTAGCAGGAACGGATCCGGACTACTAATCATGGGAGACTTCAACCATGGGAAGATAGATTGGGGGAACAGAGACCCACATGGAGGCCCAGACACATGGAGAGCTAAGTTGCTGGATGTGGCAACAAGAAACTTTCTAAGTCAACACGTCAAGGGACCGACGAGAATGAGAGGAGGGGGATGAACCAGCCTTCCTTGATCTGATATTTACCCTAAATGAGTCGGATATAAGGGAAGTTAAGTTGGAAGCCCCCTTTGGAATGAGTGATCATAGTGTATTGAGCTTTGAGTACCTGATTGAGCTAGGATTGAGCTGAGCTTATCACCCCCAAAAAAGAACTGGGAATTACCAAAGGGCTGGCGTACCGAAAGGGAAACTATGAGGAGATGAATAAATTCCTATGGGATATACATTGGGACACAGAACTCGGAACCAAGTCCGTACAAGACAAGATGGACTATGTCACCCAAAAATGTCAGGAGGCTGTAAGCAGGTTTGTTCCAGCCCGACAGGAAAAAAACAGGAAGAATCCGTGGTTTAATAGGGATTGTATGAAAGCAAAGGAGATGAACAAAAGGTCATGGAGGAACTTCCGTAATAACAGAACACCAGAAAGTATAGAGAGATACCAGAGAACCAGGAACGAGTATGTTAGTGTGAGAAGAGCAGCTGAGAAAAGGTATGAAAATGATATAGCTAATAAAGCCAAGACTGAACCAAAGCTACTACACAGTCACATCAGGAGGAAGACAACAGTGAAGGAACAGGTGATGAAACTTAGGGTGGGCGAGGACAGGTACACAGAGAATGACAAAGAGGTGTGTGAAGAACTCAACAAAAGGTTCCAGGAGGTCTTTACAATAGAACAGGGAGATGTCACGGCGCTGGGAGAGGTGGCAGCAAACCAGGTGACCTTGGATAGGTTCGAAATTACAAGAGATGAGGTCAAGAAGCACCTATTAGAGCTGGATGTGAGAAAAGCTGTTGGGCCAGACGGAATCTCACCATGGGTATTGAAAGAGTGTGCAGGAGAAAGAAAGAGTGTGCAGGAGCACTTTGCTTGCAACTCTCCATAGTGTATAGTAGGTCACTGGAAACGGGGGACCTACCAGAAATATGGAAGACTGCTAATGTAGTACCAATATACAAGAAGGGTGACAGACAAGAGGCACTGAACTACAGGCCAGTGTCCTTAACTTGTATACAATGCAAGGTCATGGAGAAGATTGTGAGAAAAAACCTTGTAACACATCTGGAGAGAAGAGACTTCGTGTCAACCCATCAACATGGGTTCAGGGAGGGTAAATCTTGCCTTTGTCGGGGTTTCACGGTGTTCTCGTTAGAGAAGGGTTAAAGCAACAGTAGACTGGATCTCCTTTCCAGGTGGTTGCTCCAACAATAACCCTTACTCACCGTCGTTCGGCGGGTCTTCCCTCGATCCTCTAGGCTCCACTGCTGGCCTCGGAGAGTAACCCCAGTCGGTCTCACAACCGGCCTTTAATTTGTAAGATGAGTGGGGGCACAGATCGTTCCCTCAATCTGTGGCCCGCCCCGACACCGAACTCTTACTCAGCCTTCAAGGTCGCCAACTGGTTTTTTAGATGTCCAGTAACACTGCAGTGGTCAGGTGTAATTGTGGCAAGAGCAAATTCCAGTAATATAGTATCAGGCAGGTCACTCTGCTCTACTTCGTTACACGGTCACAAGATAAATGGAGGGGATGATATCAAACACCAAAGAGTTTTGGTATTTTACTTAAAAGACAACGAGAAATATATATGCATCAATGTATCAGGAATAATATATGACAATTTCTCCATTCATAGCATAATATTCTAGAGCGCACCGATATGGTAACAACGGCACGTGTCACCTGTCAGAATGTCAGCTGACCGGGACCCTCGCGATCGTGGGAACAGACTAGTACTTGTTTTATAATTCTCTCATGATCCTCGTTTATTTAACTTTTTCCAAAACACTATTCAACATTCACATGGCTTACTTATGATTTCACTGGCCTCACGATCAACATCTTATTCACAATACTCTCACAGTGACTTTTCACCGTACCAAAAGATTACTCTATCCTTAATAATATTTACTGTGAATGCACTCACTTGATCACTGAACTTTTCTTTATATCTATACTTTCTCTTAAAGAGAGATATCACTGGCAATCACTTCACATATATGATATTATTCAGTACACAGTCATGTCATATATAAATCAGTAATCAAATTTCCGGCATATATATATATATACATCATGAAGATCAATACACAGGCATTTATATCGATAGATTATAGAGATCAACACACAGGCATTTATATCGATAGATTATAGAGATCAACACACGGGCATTTATATCGATAGATTATAGAGATCAACGCACCAATATCTGGTTTACTACCAATATATATAATAATAATACTCACTGGAGATTAATAATAGTCACAGTAAATTCTCTGATGAATCTTGGTGCTTGCACACACCCACACATAGATATATATGTAAACTGATACTGTGAGCGCTCTGGGCAGGCTCACCGCACACTGTGCTCTCTGTGACTTAAACTCAGGTGAGACTTGCTCACGACATATAAAATATCCTGACAAGAATATATTAGCTAACTAAAGGGGAAATGGGAGGGTAACTGTAAACACCTACTTCACCTATCCTAGGATGACAGTTGGGTTGTAGCTCCTGGTCCAGGCTCTCGCCTCGTTCACCATCCAGAAACACAAGCCCACACCTTAGGATGTCGCGTCTCGCCGCTTCTGTACACAGCAGGTCCGTGCTCCTTCCTCTACAGTACGTCGCAGGGTTGAAGTCGGTCTCCTGGCCGTCAACTTTCCTCCCAACTACGGCAGCCAGCCTACGTCTCGGCGGTCGTCGCACGTTTCCCAATTAGTCCTTGTCACTGTACTCCCAGAGGAACTGCCTCTCACCACTACGAAGTCACGGTGAAGTTACCAGCCGTACCAGACGATGCTGCTTAAGCTTCACACGCACAGCACCCGACTTCAGAGCACTTGAAGCTCACAACACTGTCAATTCCCTCGTCGTCTAGATATATCGCTAGGTATTTGGGAAGACTTCTCGACGTGCTTGCATCCAACTGTTGACTCGTAGGGTTCCACGAAGGTGGGGGTTACTGTCAAACTTGACAGGATCGTCGATCACACGTTCAACCTGGTTGACAAGGCTGTCAAACCCGGTTCACTCACGGTGGGTGGCCCGGCCACTAAGCTGTCTCTTATACTGGTGAACCGCCAATGACGACACACGTCGATACCCGGCCCACTTCTTGCAACGCACCTGTCCCTGAGCACTTGTTGCTCAATATTCTGTCAATTCCTTATCTGAGCCACTTCTGGGTTGCAGGAAGACCTCACAGAGTGCGTGCCAACAACTGGAGACGCTTAAATCCACCGGAGTTCGGTAAATCCGTCACTCTGACAGGACGACTGATCGCGCGTCCTACCTCTCGGACGTGTCGTGAAAGACTGATATCGCCTCGGCGCCAACACGGCCGGACCCGCCATGCCTATGTGACGTCACTTTTCCAAAGTTGGTTTTCATTGGCTCCTAGTGCCAAGTCGCTGACGGTGACCAATCTGGCGCCACTGACGTCACACAGTTTTGGCGGGACAACAGACTTGCCAGCGCCGTATTGGCTCCCTAAAGGGCCTATCCCACAGGCCAAAATACTACATTTTCTCAAATTTCTCGGCTCTTCGAGAATACTGTTCTCTCCCACATATGTTCAATTGATGCCTGCAATGTAGAGAACGCTCGGGAATGGTGGACATGACTCTTACAGCAGGCGTGGGAGAATTAGAAGGGGGGGAACACCGTCACACCTTACAGGCTTGATAGAATTCTACGATCAGGTGACAAAGATTAAGCAAGAAAGAGAAGGATGGGCGGACTGCATTTTTTTTGGACTGTCGGGAAGCCTTTGACACAGTACCCCATAAAAGGTGGATGCATAAGCTGGAGAAACAGGCAGGAGTAACTGGTAGGGCTCTCCAGTGGATATGGGAGTACCTAAGCAATAGGAAGCAGAGAGTTACAATGAGGGGTGTGACCTCAGAATGGCGTGAATTCACCAGTGGAGTCCCACAGGGCTCTGTGCTTGGACCTATCCTGTTTCTGGTATACGTAAATGATCTCCCAGAGGGTATAGACTCATTCCTCTCAATGTTTGCTGACGACGCCAAAATTATGAGAAGGATTAAGCCAGAGGAGGACAGCTTAAGGCTTCAAGAAGACCTGGACAAGCTGCAGGAATGGTCGAAAAAATGGCTGTTAGAGTTTAACCCAAGCAAATGTAATATAATGAAGATAGGGGTAGGAAGCAGGAGACCAGATACAAGGTATCATTTGGGAGATGAAATACATCAAGAGTCAGAGAGAGAGAAAGACCTGGGGGTTGATGTCACGCCAGACCTGTCCCCTGAAGCTCATATCAAGAGGACAACATCAGCAGCATATACCAGGTTGGTTAACATAAGAACGGCCTTTAGAAACTTGTGTAAGGAATCTTTCAGAACATTATATACCACATATGTCAGACCAATCCTGGAGTATGCGGCTCCAGGGTGGAGTCCATATCTAGTCAAGCATAAGACTAAACTGGAAAAGGTTCAAAGGTTTGCCACCAGACTAGTACCCGAGCTGAGAGGTATGAACTACGAGGAGAGACTACGGGAATTAAACCTCACTTCGTTGGAATACAGAAGAGTTAGGGGGGACATGATCACCACATTCAAAATTCTCAAGGGAATCGACAGGGTTGATAAACACAGGCTATTTAACACAAGGGGCACACGCACTAGGGGACACAGATGGAAACTGAGTGCCCAAATGAGCCACAGAGATATTTGAAAGAACTTTTTTAGTGTCAGAGTGGTTGAAAAATGGAATTCATTAGGAAGTAATGTGGTGGAGGCTGACTCCATACACAGTTTCAAGTGTAGATATGATGAAGCCCAATAGGCTCATTAATCTGTACACCTGTTGATTGACGGTTGAGAGGCGGGACCAAAGAGCCAGAGCTCAACCCCCGCAAACACAACTAGGTGAGTACAACTAGTACACCACTAGTGCCACACCACACCTTGTATACAACTACCAACACACCACTACCAGTGTTGGAAATAACCAACAGTTTTATACATCATCGTATTTATACAACCAAAGTAGTTACTAAAATTACTAACTTATATATTTAATCATTATCATGATTTATTCATTGCCAAATTCTTCCTAGTCCGTGAGGAACAACAGGCAGCAACATGAATTTTCTCCACATTTAGTTGGATTTATAACAAGAGTCCAGTTTATCATTTCATTTACTAAAAGTAGTTAAGTTTGATTTCGTAGTATACTATTACTTACTGAAGCTCTCTTATTTAATTAACATTTAAGTATTCTAGAGGAAATTACTTTGATGCAAATGATTTTACTTTAATTTCCTCGATTGGCTGCACAACTTTTAGTAAGCCAATTTATGTTACAAGAAATTCTAATTTATCACAGAAGAATTTAATGTGATATTAATACTTGTTATTACCTCTTCCTTCCTTAGTCTATTGCGATAAATACATATTCATTTACGCTCGAGAACCGCGCATGCGCAATAAGGAGGAGGAGGAAGACAGCAGAGCGTCACTTGACTCAACACGAGAGCACGACTCGGACGCCATTGACAGCGTGTAGCAAGCAGAGCTGTGTTTTGACCTATTTATTTCGCTCCCACGATCAGTTGAGCGGTGCCACGTTATCTGACACAACATCGCCGTGTCGTAGACTAGTATATGAGCAACTCCAGAGTCAACGTCTTTCAAGCAGCAGCTGGAGGACGAAGAATTGTTCAAGTCTCCACATCAACGACACGCGGCTCGGCAGCTAGGTTTATCTTTTTTTTATTGTGTGGCCACTATTAACATTTAGGCTAGCAGTCGTTAGGCCGAATGCAAACCAACAAAAGCTAGTACGCGTCTTAATTAAATTTACCATCTAATTAGATGATTATCAGTCTATTTCTATGGAAAGAATTTATAGTGCTTGGATATAAATTGTTCAGACATTACCTGATAATTTACTACTGTCATCCTCATGATTTAGGATGTAAATGTAATTACCTATTGTGTAGAAGATATCTACAATATAATTGCCTTTCAGTACCAAGGCGACTTCAACCGAGGTGCTAGGCTTCCCCACCGTTCTGTGCAACAATTTACCCTATGCAACACGTCGTCGGTTTAGTGTAGCAACCGACTACTTCTCCTTAGTTTCACAGCTAAGCTGTCCATTTTTCCATCAGTAGCAATAACTCCATAATTACATTAGTGATCTCCTAAAGAGATCAATTATACTAATCAATTGATTTACTGATGCTGTTCAACATTTCAGTAGTATATTGAGGTGCATTTACCTCCATCAATATTATATATTCTACATTTATTGACTTTCACATTTGATTTACTCTGGTGAAGAACCAGCACCAGAATAATGCTAGGGATGTATTAATCTTTTATCATGTATGTTATGGCCCTACTGGGACGCAACCGGGTTCTTTCTCCGATGGTAGTAGTTTTTTGAGAATCCGGCCCCAAGTTAGTAGAGGCTTTCAAGGGTGTGTTCCGTAATGCAATTTAAAAGCACGGGAAGGGTACACAAATACACTTATAAACTTAAATAAATATATATTCCCACCACCACACGTATAAAGACACACACGGGAAGTATTACTACACAAGTCTATGTACAACGTTGTCCTCTTCAGAAGACACTGGACACTCGGCGGTGCTCACTCTAAGTAGCTCTGGTTCCTTCATCCGTGGCCCACAATGGACCCACGATGATCGCGACGAATCTACCCTGGCCACAGGCCAGCCAAATCTCCGTCCCACTGGGTGCTTCGTCGTGATGGCCTTCAACCACGATCCAGCCCGTAGCTGGCAGGTACCGATCAGCCTCGCTGTTAAGGCCACTTCACGACCAATACTAGGGGCCTAGCCCTAGGCAGGAGCCTCGGGTGACACGCTGGTCACTCTCCTCAATAAGCACCACAGTGGGTAGTCTCTTCCACCAGCCAGCCCCAGATAAGGCGATTCCCGACACTGCCACTCCTCAGGCAGGCTATAACTCTCTCAATAGAGTTCGTCCAGGGGCGGCTCACAGCTTCTTCAAAGCAGACGGGCGAAGAGACCTTGGCTGCCTTGGGTAGACTGATTCAGCATTCCTTACCACTGTCTTAGGTCGCCACTGAAAATAAACACGTCTTCAGTACTGGCGACTTAACATGGGGTCACTGGGAAACGTCACTTACTGGCAACACAAACATACAGTCTCTAGCTCAATAGATGGTGCTGATGTTCTGAGCACCACCTCACCAGAGGTCAGCACTAGCTACCTCATGAGCTACCAGGACGAGAATCTCGCATTACTCGCCGGCACCATCCGTCGTCCCTAGATGGCGTTGTCCATGGTGCAGGGTTTTTGGGGCGGACTCACAGATGGCGTTGTTCTGAGTCCCGATGATGGACTCTGGTCCGTAACAATGTAACCCTCCAATTTTGTGTAGCTAATTTGACTCCATTCATATAAGCATTACAGTTTTACCACAATCCATAGGACACTAGTTCCTAGGGTCAGTTTTTTTTCCATTGTCTCTTTGTTTTCCACTTTTTCTAAAAAAGTGGTGGTCTTTCATAGCTATCGAAGTATATATATATATATATATATATATAATATATTATATATATATATATATATATATAATATATATATATATATTATATATATATGTATATATATAATATATATATATATATATAATATATATATATATATATATATATATATATATATAATATATTGTCGGGTTTCACGGTGTTCTCGTTAGAGAAGGGTTAAAGCAAAGTAGACTGGATCTCCTTTCCAGGTGGTTGCTCCAACATAACCCTTACTCACCGTCGTTCGGCGGGTCTTCCCATCCTCTAGGCTCCACTGCTGGCCTCGGAGAGTACCCCAGTCGGTCTCACAACCGGCCTTTAAATTGCAAGATGAGTGAGGGCACAGATCGTTCCCTCAATCTGTGGCCCGCCCCGACACCGAACTCTTACGCAGCCTTCAAGGTCGCCAACTGGTTTTTTAGGTGGCCAGTAACACCGCAGTGGTCAGGTGCAATTGTGGCAAGAGCAAATTCCAGTAATATGGTATCAGGCAGGTCACTCTGCTTTACTTCATTACACGGTCACAAGATAAATGGAGGTGATGATATGAAACACCAAAGAGATTTGGTATTTTACTTAAAAACAACGAGAAATATATATGCATCAATGTATCAGGAATAATATATGACAGTTGCTCCATTCACAGCATAATATTCTGGAGCGCACCGATATGGTAACATCGGCACCGCCACGCGTTTCCTGTCAGATGTCAGCTGACCGGGACCCTCGCGATCGTGGGAACAGTCTAGTACTTGTTTTCTAATTCTGTCACGATCCCCGTTTATTTAACTTTTTCCAAAACACTATTCAACATTCACATGGCTTACTTATGATTTCACTGGCCTCACGATCAACATCTTATTCACAATACTCTCACAGTGACTTTCCACCGTACCAAAAGATTACTCTATTCTTAATAATATTTACTGTGAATGCACTCACTTGATCACTGAACTTTTCTTTATATCTATACTTTCTCGTAAAGAGATATCACTGGCAATCACTCCACGTATATGATATTATTCAGTACACAGTCATGTCATATATAAATCAGTAATCAAATTTCAGGCGTATATATATATACATCATTCATGGAGATCAATACACTCAGGCATTTATATCATTAGTTCATAGAGAATCAAACACAGGCATTATTCAATAGATCATAGAGATCAACACACAGCATTTATATCGATAGATTATAGGACCAACGGCTTACAATAGATTATGAGAGATCAATCCACAGGCATTACAATCAATAGATTATAAGAGATCAATCACCATATCTGGTTTACTACCAAATATATATAATAATATACCCACTGTAAATTAATAATAGTCACAGTAATTTCTCTGATGAATTTGGCTTGCAAACAACCCAAAAGATATATATGTAAACTGATACTGTGAGCCCATTCACGGTGGGTGGCCGGCCACTAAGCTCTCTCTTAACTGGTGAACTGCCACCGACGACCCGAACACGTCGATGCCGGCCACTTCTTGCAAGCACCTGTCCCCTGAGCAATGTTGCTAAATATTGTCAATTCCTTATCTGAGCCACATCTGGGTTGCAGGAAGACCCACCAGAGTGCGGCCAACAACTGGAGATGCTACATCCACCGGAGTTCGGTAAATCTTCACTCTGACAGGAGACGATTCGCGCTCCTACCTCTCGGACGCGTCGTGAAGGACTGATATCGCCTGGCGCCAACACGGCCGGGCCCCATGCCTATGTGACGTCACTTTTCCCAAAATGGTTTTCATTGGCTCCCAGTGCCACGCTGCTGACGGTGACCATCTGGCGCCACTGACGTCAACAGTTTTGGCGGGGAGACAGACTCGCCAGCGCATATTGCTCCTAAAGGGCCTATCCCACAGGCCAAAAGGTTCTATTTTCGCAATTTTGCTCGGCTCATCGAGAATACTGTTCTCTCCCACACATGTTCAATTGTTGCCGCAATGTAGAGAACACTCGGGAATAGGACATGATCTCTACCGCATGCGTGGGAGAATTAGAAGGGGGGACCCGCATCACATTTAATATATATATATATATATATATATATGATATATATATATATATATATATAGTATATAGTATATACATTAATATATATATATATATATATAATATATATATATATATTAATATATATTAATAATTCTAATGTAATTATTAGTTACTGGGTCTCAGAGCCGCCTCTAAACAAGTATTAGTTAATAGAGTCAGGTTTTCCCCCAAAATTTTGGTCCCCTTAGCGAACCGGATAGATCAGTGCTAAATATACAGGTTCTTGGAAAAAATTTTGGTACCTTCTTCGAACCTAGATAGCTGAGAATTAAGCTATCCTACCACCCATATAAGTGACTATTTTCTCACACTAGTTATCAGTGTGTTAATATTCTTAGGCTATTTCCAAGTATATTTCATTATTTACGGCTGTCTGCTAACAGACTGCCCATATTATAGCCTAACTCATTTATTTATTATACAATTTAGTTTTATACTTTATGCACAAAGTAACCTTAGTGTTATATATTTATAAATTTTGACTTGTGTTTCTAGCCACAAACATGTATATCAAAACAAAAAAATCCCCAAAACATAGCACCAGATATCTATATTTCTGCACCATTGCATATATGCCAACCTGTGATGAGGTAGGATATTTAGAATGTAATTTTACTAATGTTTGTACAAATGCATCCTAAACCATTTAGTCATTCCTAGGTCGGAATTATTTAGTGAGTACTGTATTAGACTGTACTGGTGTACATACATATTATTAAGATTGTGCTGACCCTGATTTGGGGTGGGATCACCAAACTCTTTTTGTGCTTTTAACATATGATTCGTGTACAGATGTATTATTTTTTTTTTGAGTACTTTCGAATGTTCACCTGTTGGATCGAAATGGTGATAATTGATGAGCTATCCGGACGAAATCCAATAGTGTCATTCGAATACTACTCAAAAATATTAGCTATCTATTGTTAGGTAGGCAAATTAACCCCTAAACGATACCCATGGTGTATGATCAGTCTATTCAATACATATTAGGCTATTATACTGATGTTGAGCTCCACTGAATGAGCCAATATCTCAGTTACATCATTAACAACTATTTACTATCAGCCCAGCCCTTACCCTCACAGATGGAAAGTGGCTGACAGAATGAAAAGGACCCTTACCGGGCTGAAAGGTCCACTTGGACCACAACGATTACCAAGTGTCAAAATCTGTCCCAACAGTCACCTGTTGACTAAATTGAATTAGAAGACTTACTTCAATTTGCTGAAAGTAAATTCGAGCATATGAAACAGCATATGAATCTGTAATTGACAGAAACTCTTTACAAAACTTCAATAGGTGGATGAAACTGTACTTGAGGACATTGTAAATGATTTAGCCCGGTACGAAGATGATGTACAGGCTTAACTTCAACCCTTTAAAAAGCAAATTGCTAAACACAAATTAACACCACAGCCTCGACTTGCACATCCAGATCTCTGATGTAAATACCTCAGACTCAATATACCAACTTTCTCAGGTAATGAGAAATGAGAGCTTGGGATGATTTCTATAGTAAATTCGTGGATGCAGTAGACTCTAAAAGTAACATCCCTCAAACAACTAAGTTCACTTATTTACAGGGCTTGTTACGAAATGAAGCTATTGAAGGGGTAATATCTAACATAGCACTGACCAGTGATGGTTACGGCCTAGCTGTTCAATTGCTTAAGAGCACCTACGATAACAAGGAAAGGACTATTACTATCTTAGTCCACAAATTGCTGGATTTACCATCTGGTAATAAGTCTACAGATTCTCTCAAATTTCAGCCTGAGAGCTAGAGTCCTTTACTCAAGGCCTTAAGCCTTAAAGTCCAAATTCAAACTGCTGAATGGATGACCAAAAGTAGTTGTAAGGCGCAAATACCAAGAGAAACTTTAGATAAATTGGTGTTACTCTGTACAATTCAAACCTCTCTGAACCAATGAATGAAATTCAGAAAGGTGTACATACTTCGTAGTCTCAATGGACAAAGAGCAACCAAGGATGGGAAAGTGTTTCAAACTTCTCTACTAACTCTCATCATAAACCCCAACGGTACTGCAACTACTCTAGTAAAACCAGATCTCAATAAATCATTTCCGAAATTGAAAATCTGGAAAGGTAAGTACATACACAGTGAACACTATAAACCCCGTAGTGAGCACCATTCCTACGACTTCT
>WNGS01005948.1:10888-24941 GCA_020271785.1 Procambarus virginalis
TACTAGAATAAAAAAAAAGTAAATTGGTGGCACAGGAAGAACTACTTGTCAGTCGTATGTTGGGTGTCTCTTATCAACCTGTAATTTTCCACATATAAGCTTTGAAACTACTGACGGTCTTGGCCTCCGCCACCTTCTCCCCTAACTTGTTCCAACCGTCTCCACTCTGTTTTGCGAAGTGAATTTCTTATATTTCTTCGGCATCTGTGTTTAGCTAGTTTATATCTATGACCTCTTGTTCTTAAGTTCCAGGTCTCAGGAAATCTTCCTATCGATTTTATCAATTCCTGTTACTATTTTGTATGTAGTGATCATATCACCTCTTTTTCTTCTGTCTTCTAGTTTTGGCATTTTAATGCCTCTAACCTCTCCTCGTAGCTCTTGCCCTTCAGTTCTGGGAGCCACTTAGTAGCATGTCTTTGTACCTTTTCCAGTTTGTTGATGTGCTTCTTAAGATATGGGCACCACACAACCGCTGCATATTCTAGCTTTGGCCTAACAAAAGTCGTGAACAATTTCTTTAGTATATCGCCATCCATGTATTTAAAAGCAATTCTGAAGTTAGAAAGCATGGCATAGGCTCCTCGCACAATATTCTTTATGTGGTCCTCAGGTGATAGTTTTCTATCTAGAACCACCCCTAGATCTCTTCTTTATCAGAATTCTTTAAAGATTTCTCACATAATATATAGGTTGTGTGGGGTCTATGTTCTCCTATTCCACATTCCATAACATGGCATTTATTAACATTAAATTCCATTTGCCAAGTGGTGCTCCATGTACTTATTTTGTCCAGGTCTTCTTGAAGGGCATGACAATCATCTAAGTTTCTTATCCTTCCTATTATCTTAGCATCATCAGCAAACATGTTCATATAATTCTGTATACCAACTGGTAGATCATTTATGTAGACAATAAACATCACTGGTGCAAGAACTGAACCCTGTGGTACTCACTTGTGACATTTCTCCAGTCCGATACATTGCCTCTGATCACTGCCCTCATTTTTCTATCAGTCAGAAAATTTTCATCCATGTTAGAAGCTTACCTGTCACCCTCCAATATTCCAGTTTCCAGAACAACCTCTTATGTGGAACTCTGTCGAAAGCCTTTTTTAGGTCCAGATAGATGCAGTCAACCCAACCATCTCTTTCCTGTAATATCTCTGTTGCTCGATCATAGAAACTGAGTAATTCGATACACAGGATCTTCCAGATCGAAACCATACTGTCTGTCTGATATATTCATTTCTCTCCAGGTTCTACCCATTTAGTTTAAATTATTTTTTCCAATATTTTGACTATTACACTTGTCAATGATACCGGTCTATAATTAAGGGGGTCTTCCCTGCTTCCACTTTTGTAAATTTTAACTATGTTAGCCTTTTTCCACACATCAGCTACAACTCCTGTAAACAGGATGCCTGAAAAATCAGTTGAAGAGGAATGCAGGTGGCACATTCTCTCAGAACCCATGGTGAAACTCCATCTGGACCAACTGCTTTGTTCTTATTAGCTCCTTGAGCATTTTTTCACTCTTCTCTAGACACCTCTATGTGCTCTATGTTGTTCTCTGGAATTCTTATTGTATCTGGTTCCCTGAAGATTTCATTTTGTACAAACACACTTTGGAACTTTCGTTTAATGTTTCACACATTTTCTTTTAATTTTCCGTGAATCTATTCCCATTTCCAACCTCTGATATTATCCTTTACCTGCAATTTGTTGTTGATGAATTTATAGAATAGACCTGGTTCTGTTTTACATTCGTCTGCAATCCCTTTTTCAAAATTCTTTCTGCCTCTCTCCTCACTGCCGTGTATTGTTTCTCGCATCTTTGTATCACTGGTATGTTTGGGGGTTTGGCCTCTTCCTGTATTGATTCCAGTTTTTTGTCTTTTGGTCTCTGGCCCTCTCGCACTTTCTGTTGAACCAATCCTGTTTCCTAGTTCTGCTTCTCTGTTTTGTGTGTAAATCTGTGTAAATCTGTGCAATCTTCTCTGTGTAAATCCTCACAAATGCTTCTGGGCCTGATAGTCACTTGTACAGAAGGAAGACTAAAAGTAACTCACCAGGACAGTAGAGGAAGAAGTAATTTAGAAAAGGATAATTTGATAATTTAATGTGCGAAATTTATGAAAATGTATTAAATGTGAATATGATTATTGATGTATTTACTCGGCGTCAATAGGTTCGCTGACGGTTTATCAACTACGTCGCTGTGATAAGGACTAGGGTATAAATGTTGGCGTCAAGGCAGCCGTAGCTGCAATAGACTCCTGCACCCATAGTAAGCCTGAACAGCAAACCCAGCCCACTTGCTTCAGGGAATACAAAACACAAGGAGCCGCATCGAGACGTAAGGTCAGCAGCAGCACCACATCTCAGCAGTTAACTTTCAGATGTTCATCGTCAGCTGTACAGCGTCTTCAACATGACCAAGCGGCTGTTGCTGTTGTCGCTCTCCGTAAGAACTTCTACAAGTGATTTCTAAGAATTATACAAACCTTTCCATATTTCGGGGGAACAACTTTAGTGTACATTTCTCAGCCCGTCATCTCGAACTTTCACAATGTCACAAAACTGATGTTATCAATTGCCCGATCCTAAATGATAACATTCGAGGTTCCACAAACAGTAAATAAGACAGCCCATCAATTTCACGAGCCGCTATGAATTACAGCGCATCATATTTCGACGTTGGGGATTTATACTTCAACATACACTGTATTAGTCGAGAGGACGAGTAGTTCTTACGTGAGTTCTTGTCTGTCTTATAGAATTATTACTTTAAAATTTCCACCTGAAGACACTTCACCCGTGATCAACAGAATGTCTACGGAGATCACGTGTCTACTTGATATACGTGTCTAAACCTACGTGTCTACCAAGCTACACGTGTCTAACTACAAAAAAAAATCAAGTATACTATCACTGAGTTCGAAAATGCTTTTTGTTTCTAATAAATTTTTGTGTAGCGGTAAAATGTATTTCGAGGTTTTAAAGAAAAAAATACTTTGCTTACCTTCTTTATAATGTTTTTACGATTTTATTGTTAATGTCCTGTCTTTTGTAAATTATTCCCATGATTATCACTTGTATATAAAAAAATAATTCGCTGCACTTGTTTGTCGGATCTGAGTCGTCGGTCAGGTATTTGAAAAAAACAAATACTATAACAATGGTGATTTTATAGATCCCCTTATCTTTCAAGATTACAATATTTAACATTTACGTTAAGTGCCCTCTTAAGTTTTATCAAATATTTAACTCGCTATTGAGCCTAAATTATTTCTAATAAATGTAACAACTAATATACACTGAGGTAGACCCCCATCTCTCGGTGTATATACACTGAGAGTTTACTGTAGTCTTGGACTATGTTCTCGGTTAATGTATACTTGCTGCTTGGTCAATAAACTGTTGCGGTGGCCATAATAACCCTTCAGAGATTAATCCTTGAGCCCAACACCAAACCAAGCTAATTCGCAGAGCCCCTGAACTGTGCTTCATAAGAATCAAGGACTAAGCTACTTATTATAATTCCCAGCAACCATTTGTTACCCATTGCCGATTACCGATGTTACCCATTACCCATTGTCTCATTACCCTGTCTCGCAATTTATCTACCTATGAATGTATTAATAAATACATTCGCCAGCATTGCTAGCATTCCATACCCATTACTGATGTTACCCAATACCCATTGTCTCATTACCCTGTTTCGCAATTTATCTACCTTCAAATGTATTAATAAATACATTCACCAGCATTGCTGGCTTTCCATTGTATAAGAAATTTGCATTTCTCAATGTTAAACGGCATTTGACATTTTCCAGGATTGAATTGCAGCTTGTTGTAGATTCTTTGTACTTCACTGAAGTCTTCTCTTGTATTTACTGCACGACCTATCTTTGTATCGTCCGCAAACGTGTTGATGTAGCTGATCACTGCAGAATTCATGTCGTTGTTGATATTGTAACAGTAATAATTATTATTACAAATAAAATAAATAATATTATAATAGTAATGAAATTTGTGTACCAAACTGGCTTTGTTACACAGATGTGTACAAAAACAAACGATATTTGACGCTTGTTGGGAAAATTATAACTTTCCCTTCCCATAACCTATAACTTTGCTCTGACTATTTTTTCCTAGAACACGACCTGGCAGTCTGTTTACAACCAGGTTAATATTGCTAACATTATAATGTTTAATTTGTTCTGTATTATCATAACAATAACATGTTTCAAGCAGGGTTGGCGAGGAAGCACAACGGGTGGCTACCCGCTTACCCGACCAGATTTTTTAAATTAAAAATCCCAGCCGAAACTCATTATACATCTGACCTACACTTGCACAATTTCCTATTCCACGTCTATTATGTTACCCGGCCTTTTGTTCTATAAATCAACAACATTATTTCCAAACCAGTATTTACCCAGTTCTTTTGTGAATTTAACCTTGTCAAATTTTCATCCATTGTTTCGTGTTGATATATTTATTACTTATTAATATACACATAAAATACCCTTTCATCCATATGAATATGTCAGTCATGTCACTTCTCGCCTCTCGCCTTCATAGAAAATGAAAATTAGGCTTTCATGATCTCTCCAAATTTTCCAAATAATTTACGTTAATTTTGTAAAATAATGAATGACCAAAACTGAATTGCATAATCTATAAGAATAATAATAATAATTTAATCAACTTGATAATGTTTCAGGACGGACCGAAACGTCGCCGTTTCTTCATCTTCTGATGTGTGATTTAGTCATCAAATCTTCAGCCACGTTATTGTGACACGTCGTCCCCTATATTTAGCTGCATTAACCAATTTTCATAAGAACATATGAATCAGGGAGCACAGCATGCAGGCTTTTTGGTTCACACAAAGGTAAAGGAAACTCCAGAAGGCCTATTGGCCCATTCGTGGTAACTCCTGTTAATATTCATGGACGTTCATTCATATACGCAGAACGTAATTTGCAATAGCGTGGCTGAAAATCAGACACTCAGCCAACAAATCTGCTTAATCAGAAGTGACTACATTTCGGTCTGTCGTGGACCAAGGTAAGATATTATCATGTCTAACCTACGTTTGAAACAATCAAGTGATCCCACATCTATTATGTTACCTGGTAATTTGTTCCATAAATTAACAATCCTGTTTCCAAACCAGTATTTACCCAGGTCTTTACTGTATGTAAAGTGATCAAATTTATATAAATATTTTTGTATTCTATTTTATTTTGAGATACTTAAAACTTTTTTACATCCCCTCTGTTATACCTTATTATCGTTTCTAGGAATTTTCTCTTAATGAATGCTACATTTTTTGGTTGACATTTCAAGGGAAGTTTTCTATTCCACCCTCTGAATATTGGGACCATGTTAAAAAACTTCCATGCTGTAGGAACAACCACAACATGAACTGAAGTATTAAATATACTTCTCAGAAGCTCCCAAATTCCTTAAAGACAAATCTTTCCATTCCTTGAATACTTTCATGAATATTTCGCCACGACTGGCCGATTTAAGTTGTATGTTGTACAGACTGATATGAGATAAATATTTAGTATATTACTCATTTCTCCCTCTTTATGTCCTCTCAACTACGTTTGCTTTATATAGTAGGAAATATGCTTTAGTATTGAGCGTCGCATCTCTGGCAATCTTAGCTTCTGGAGTTCTTTTGCCTTTTCTTGTTTCTTGCTTGACTTTCTTTTTAGTTTAGTGAACTGATCAATTAGGTGGAGCTCCCTCGTTTATTTTCTTGAAGGAGTATAATTTTGGGGGCTTTATTAGTTATTTAATTTCGTTTGTCATCCAGTTCGGATAGTTATCATTTGATCTAATTTGTTTCTCGTTATTTTGTTTCCTTGTTCTATTTTTTACAGTATTTATAAATTATATTTAATGTTCTAAATTTAATGTTTGTAATAAACATTTGACTTGAGCGACTTTGGACTTTGACCTCTCTAGGACTTTTATTATTTTTGATGCAGCTTTCCTAGGTGATACCAGTTCTACTTTTTATATTATCACTTTTACTATGGTTGTTGGCAATTTTGGCAATTTTAATCATAACCTCTTTGTTAACCAGGACCAAGTCCAAGTCTTATGACCTCAAGTAACTTCAACAACACGATTTGTCTATCGTTCACCCAACTCTCGGTGAGAATGTCACTTCCTAACTATTACTTTTCTGCCAAATTCAGCAATGCGAGAGGTCTTGTAGTGATTTATTGACTCCTCACTCGTGTTTACTACGCGACTCACTTTAATATCCGCAATACAGTAATATCAACAACAATAATATCCGCAACAGAAATATCCGCAAGTTTGCTGATAATATTGTTCACAAGAACAACGAGGAACACATTATGGAACTTAAAGGGCCTAAAACAGGTTCCTCGGGACACCAGAAGACAGATTTCTCCATATGACATTAACATAGAAAACTGAAGGTCAGTTCTTAAGAAATAATTATTAAAATTCAGGAAAGACGGTTAAATACTGATTTAGAAACTGGGTTGTAGTTTTATAGACAAAACTTCTGGGTAACATAATAGACGTGGAATCGCTGGATTGGTTCAATCGTAGGTTATAGGCATATATAAATGTGTTTGTGGGAATATAAATCTGAGCTGTATCGTATGGGCCAATAGATGCTGTCTCGTATGGACCAATAATATCTGTCTCGTATGAACCAATAGAAGTGGCCTCGAATGGATCAATAGGATCTATCTCGTAAAGACCAATAAGCGCCGCCTCGTATGGACAAATAGGAGCTGTCTCGTATGGACCAATATGAGCTGCCTCGTTTGGACCAACAGTAGCTGCCTCGTATGGACCAATAGGAGCTACCACGTATGGACAGTAAAAGTTACTTTTACTAAGAAAATAAGAATTAGGGACAATAAGAGCATTCCTGTAGATCTTCGTTTTGATAATTACTCTCGCCAATATACCAGTCCAATCTACACTTGAGACCTGCTAAAATGTGTATTTAAAAAATGTTAAGTGACAACTAATTATACTCATGAATTACTCTATTTACAAACCATAATTCTCATCAAATAATATTTATTTAGCATGTTCTAATTGTAGCGGGTCCAAACCTGTTCTGTCAGTTTCAGAAACCTCTTTATATCCCTTATATTTATGTCCCTCAGTCACTTCAAGACCTTCATCATATATTCCTTCGTTAATGACATTGCGTTTTGAATGATAAACAAGACAGAGACAGAAATGCTAGAAGTTTATTTGCAGTTCATTCAAGTCGTTTATGTATCCATTATACGCCTTGTCACTGTCATCCAGAAACTTGCTAATATTACTGGTTACTCCGGTATCCAGGTCTTTGAGGTAAATGATTAAACGCAGTGGGACAAATACTATGGCACTACCACTAGAGATATTCATCCAGTCGGTCTTCACTCCATTTATACTGACACTGTTTTCTGTTTCTCAACCATACTCTGATCCAGTTTAATGTTTTTAATGTCTGCCAGCGTCATGTGCTTCGAACTTCCTAAGGAGCCTTTCATAGGGAACTGTGTCCATGGCCATGTTGAGGTCAGTTATACAACACCGTATTTATTATTGTTGTCAAATACCTTGAATATACTGGATTAAAAATAATAGTAAGTTGGTGGAACAGTCTCTTATCAACATTATCTCTTATCGTGCTGAGTCTCTTATCAACCTGTAATTTTCTACATGATTTTCATGTAATCTACAGTTACTGGTTCTAAGAGCTTTCCCAAGTTCAATGTCAAGCTTATAGATGCAGCAAGAACTCTCTCCTCCTTCTTTAATATTGGGACCCCGTTAGTAACCCTCCAGGCTGTTGGTACAATGCCAGTTCCGATATATTTTTGTAATAGACTCGTTTGAGGACCACTGAGTTCTTACTTGTATTCTTTTATGCCTCTCCTGAATACCTCGTCATGAGATAGATTTACTTGGCTTAAGCCACTCAATCTGTTAACGTAAATTCTTCTTTTATATATGTATTTTATTTAGTTTGTTTCCTCAATGTCTTGGTTGATTGCTTCAATGTAGAATAAATTTTTAAGTTTTTTTGTAAGGACCGATTTTAATTAGTATATTGTCAACTTCCCCATTTTACATAAGTAAATAGTTCACTGGATACTGTTTTCAGTGGTTCTGTCCTCATCACAGTCTTCCTTTTTTGTAAAGGTGGATAATGGCTTTAAGATTCAACGTCACATAAATTGCTACCAAACTTCGTAAAATCTTTCAGTTTTTCTAATTTCTTTACTAACCTGTTCCTTAATTTATCATACCGATCTGTCGTGTTGGGTTCTCCCCTTTTGGTTTTCTTAGACACAAGATGAAGACGGGAAAATATGGTTAGTGAGTTGATATTTTAATTTGTTTATATAACTATAATGGACAATCAATTATCAGTTCCATGAGTTGTTTATCAGTATTTGCTTGATATCAAGAAGTTTCTCGCCATTCTTGCAACTGTGTCAGTGTGGTAATCGTTGGGATATAAGTCTTGCCTCTAATACTACTGCAGCAGTAGTGCAAGCCTGCATCCACAGTGCTCAGCTGGTCACCATCACCTGCTCACTATCAGCTGGTCACCATCACCTGCTCACTATCAGCTGGTCACCATCACCTGCTCACTATCAGCTGGTCACCGTCAGTTGCACAGTCTTCAACATGGCCAAGCTGCTGCTACTGGTGTCGCTCTCGGTAAGAATGTCTACAAGTAATACCCTTCAATTATGCAATCCTGTTATTGAATCTTGGGAATAATGGTTCATATTTGTAACTGGAAACGCTTGTCTGCCATTCCGACTGTCAAAATCTCAGCTTAGTATACATATATGCAAAGACACCTTACCTGTGTCCATCCGAATTATCTAAGTATGTGTCCACGTATCCTCACGTGTCAGAACACAAATAAAAAACATTTCCAAGAGGTTCAAAGAATGCGTCTGTTTGAAGGATTTGTTGTTTTGAGGTATTACAATTGTTTGTCAATCATTTTGCAACTATGTTTTCGTGTTGTTTTATCCAATTAACGAAAATTTACATAATATTTAAAAACAAACTTGTCATTCCACTCAACGGTATTGATAATTTGTTTTGGGTCTTTTAAGCTTGAGCTAATATCAACCTTGTCAGCAAGTTTCAATTATCATTAAGTAATGTAAACTCCAGAGCTTAGAACAATAGAAGTATTTACTGTTGAGGATAAAAGATCTGTATTTTGAAGTGACACAAGTTTAGGGTTTCTGTGCCGGCAATCGCGTAACGTGCTTGAGGTGGGGTCCCTTGATTGTTTCAACCTTGAGTTGAACATGTATATGAGTGGGATTGGTTGATTATAAATAAGAGCTGCCTCGTATGGGACAATAGGCCTTCTGCAGTTACCTTTATTCTTATGTTCTTATGTGGTCAGTTCTTATATGCTCCCCATATGGGGAGCTCCAGCATAACACGTCCGCTTCGGGTTATGGCAAGCCATCAACTGGTTACTGGCGCCTGGATATCTCGACAAAAGAACTTGCACCTAACGTATTATCTTTCAAATAGCTGAAAAATCATGACGTCTACTTGCCCAATTTTGTTTACAAAATATTCGACGGTCAAAATCATGCCATCTGTCAAAAAAGGTCAAAGAAACAATAATGACATACAAATTATGGACCCCTTCTAGTTTGGACCTAATTTATGGAGAGGAGGAATTAATGTGCAAGGCGGTGTAAGGTCCTGTTAATTATTACTAAGTTTTAAATGTTACCTTCTGTACCCGACTCCATTCCAGATTGTAACTAAATAAGTGGCCGCTGTAAAAACCCTGTTGTTTATAGATAGACAGAAGGCAACATAAGTAAATAAGACTCAAATAATAAATTAACTATGTATTACATTAAAACAAACTACATGTTAGTATATATACTAAACCTTGGGACCTTACTAAGTATCTGTAAATTATACAACCTGGGATTCCACTGAATACAGAACTTTGGAGGCTTCTACTGAAGTTAATCCAAGTTTTACACATAACCCTAAGCACTCTGGTGTAGGTAAAGTTGTTCATGAACCACACCAACTTCAGATATAGCGTTATCTCTCAGCGTTAGTGTGGTTTCTTCAAGTGCTCCACTAATTTTCTCATTGATATATATTACGTCAGCGCCATTTCTTTGTGTATCTGAAGCTGGAGGGTACGGTTGATGAACTACTTTACCTACACCAGAAGGCTTAGAGTTATATGTAAAACTTGGATAAGCTTCAGTAGAAGCCTCAAAACTTTCTGAGGATTCTATGGAATCCCAGGTTGTATAACTTATACCATGTCATGGAATAAGGAGTAAGGTGGACGCCTGGGAGTACCGTGATAGCTGGTTCGAGTCACCACATTGTTCCAATTGATTTTCTCACAGACAACTACTTCAGCACCGACGACTATTACAACGATGACAACTATTATAACACTAACAACTAATACAACACTGACAACTATTATAAATCTGACAACTATTGCAACAGTATCCTTGAATACTTATAAAAATTATCAGTGACTTATATGAGTCTAGTAAAGATGTTAGAATAGTGTTATTAGTGGTAGTTTCAGCAGGAACATTAACCTGGCGGGTGTCTGCTGCAGGTGGCGTGGGTGGCGGCGCTGCTCTGCGGCCTCGCTGCTGGAATCTGCGAGCCAGACTGTAGCGGCCCTTCCCCTCCGCCAATTATACCGGATCCTCTCAACTGCACCCAGTTTTACCTCTGTCTGGCGACCGACTTGCCCTCGGACGCTCCTGGGTCTTGTCCAGCTGGTACAGCTTTCAACCCAACAGCCGTAGATTGTTCTGGTACCACACCTTGTAGACCAAACTGCACGCTACCAGCGTGCATTTCAACATGCACCAATGACCTGGACAGGATCTATGACCGGACGAATTGCAGCCGCTACTCTGTTTGCTATGGAAACAGTTTCTTAGGGCCCTTCGACTGCCCGGCGGACAAACCTTACTTTGACGGCGTGAAGCAGGCCTGCAGTGCGGACAAGCGCGGGTGTTGCATCGACCCGTGTATTGCCTACTGCTATGCCGCAGGGACAGAGGTACCCGACCCCTATGACTGCACCAAGTACTACTTGTGTGTAGATGTGGGACTACCTTACGAGATGTTCCATAATACTGCCCTTCAGGGTCCATCTTTGACCTACAGCTGGGTCACTGTGTGGTCGGCGCCACTTGTAATGCACTGTGTAACGACCCCACGGTCCCCGGGGGAGGAATCATCTCTATCTAGAGGATCCCAGGAGTCCATGACGTGCACGTCAACAGGATTATTCCCCAAGTGCACGACGTGTGACCAGCAGTACTTCAACTGTCAAACGGACGGTCAGCCAGCCACCGTTGAGACCTGCACAGGAGCTTTAGTCTTCAACACCGACCCTTCCTTCCCTTACTGTGTCCAGCCCGACGACTGCCCTCGCCCAGCGATCTGAGCCCACCTGCAGGCATTTACCTGCAAACATAGACGTCTTCTTCCACATACTTGGTAACACTAGGTGGTTGTTTCCACCTACCTGGAAACACTAGGTATATCCTACGACCTGTAGTCGGACTTAAGAATATCAACTCTCAAAGCCGACTACAGGTAAACCTAGACCACTAGGTACTTCCACCACCTACCTGAGACACCTACCATCCCCTGGGACCATTATCTACATCTGGGGTCTCTACCTGTACATGTATCCACTAATTACACTTGTGCCTCCTATCTGCACCTGATCAGTCCACTGTTTACTCGTTGAAACTTGTAATTAATGTTTTTCAGCAAATAATTTGTAACGTTAAGCAAGTATTGTATAACTTGAAGTAAATAATGCATATCCTTTTATATAATGTATATCTTAAAGGAAGTAATGACTGACTTAAACCAAAAAATTTATAACGAGGCAAATAATGTATAACCAAGTATTTGTAACAAATCAAATATGTATAACTTAAACTAAGTCGTGTTTATTTAATTGTCATCATTTAGTCATTCACTATTTTATAAAAATAGCGTATAACTTAAACTAAAAATGTATAACTTATGCTAAATAGGTATAATTTCATCTAAATATGTATACCTTGAAGCAAGGAATATACAACCTGAAGCAAATTATATACAGCGTCTATAAAGTAAAGTGTCGCTGGAAATCAACTGTAAACTTTTCATCAAGGAAACAGTCCAAAACTAACTGCTGAGTTTACCTTCCCTGGAGAAGAGAGAATGCAAAGATAGAGGAACATGTTATTGTGATTTTTTACAGTAGTAGTAAGTCACAGTCGTAGTAACTAAGTAGTTCCTAAATCCACAAGGGCTCCTCGTCACGGCCCTTGTGAATTTGTTCATTTGATGCATCACACAATTGTGATTTATGTGTGTAGTGTAGTGTAAGTCACAGTCGTAATCTAAGTAGCAGTTGTAGCAAGTCTCAGTAGTAGTAATAGTTGAAGTAGAAGCAACAGTCTCAGAATTAATGATTGTCTCAGTGGTAGTAATAGCGGAAGTAGTAGTAATATTCAAAGTAGCAGCGGTAGTACATGGTAGTAAAGTAGCAGAGGGAGTTATTACAATGGTAGTAAAGTAGCAGAGGGAGGCATATTAGTAGTAACACATCAGTAGTTATAGTAGTTTTAGTATTATAAAAAGTTTTAGTAATTATACTAGTATTATTAGTAGAATTAATTGTATTTACTATAGAATCAAACTTTACTTAATCCAAAATGCAGAGCTTCAACATTTTTTAAAATACATCTTGTTGTATCCCAGTAGAAGTAGATATAACTATGACTGTAATTGTAGTAAGATTAGTTGTACAATTATTTGTCGTAAAAATTAGTTGTACAATTATTTGTCATAGAAAGATTAGATGTAGCAGTGAAGACGTGCACATCATTCAATAACTTCACGACGGCTGACAATTTTCCCACCAATTAATCAACAGATTTTTACCAAGTCCTTATTTATTGTGTGAAATATTCTCAAATGCTCCAAGCTCTAACCACAATTTCACAGAGGCGCACTTCTAAATAACATAAACGACAATATAGCAGGAACTTTAAGAATTATGCCTCGTGGCATTCATTCACTTCGAATTCATTTATACTGACACTGCTGCTTCTCAGCCATTGTGATCCAATTTGTGTTTCTTCCAATGCTGTGCCCTTCGGCCTTAATAAGTCGCTTCTCATGGGTAACTGTGTCGAGGCCTTGTTGCGGTCCAGTTATACAACACCGTATTTGTTATTGTTGTCAACTGCCTGGAATATACTAGAATAATAAAAGTAAATTGGTGGGACAGGAAGGACTACTTGTCAGTCGTGTGTTGGGTGTCTCTCGTCAACCTGTAATTTTCTACATGATTTTCATATAAGCTGCCATTATTGCTTTTAAGAGCTTTCCCAAGTTCAATGTCAAGCTTATGGTTGCAGCAAGAACTCTTTTTTTCCTTCGTCATGAATAATGGGATCACATTAGTAACCCTCCAGGCTGCAAATATAATGCCAGTTCCGATTTATTTTGTAATATACTCGTTTGAGGCTCATTGAGTTCCTACGTGCATTCTTTAAGGACTTTACTGAATACCTCGTCAGAAGAGGGAGATTTTCTTGGCTTAAGCCTCTCAGTCTGTTTAAGTAAATCCTTCTTTTATCAGTAATTTACATAGTTTGTTTACCTCAATGTTTTGGTTCATTGCTTTCAATATAGAATAAATGTTCGAGGTTTTCCTTTGTGACGACCGATTCTAATAGTATATTGACAATTTCCTCCCCTATATATATTAGTGGATAGTTCACTGGTTACTGTTTTCAGTGGTTTTGTCCTTACCACAATCTTCCCCACGTAGTTGCTTTAAGATTCAACGTCACGTAAATGGCTCCTTAACTGCATAAGACCTTTCTTTTCTCTAATATCTTAACTGACCTGTTCCTTTAATTATCGCACCAATCTGTCGTGTTCGGTTCTCTGTTTTGTGTTTTCTCAGACACAAGACGAAG
>WNGS01005948.1:25941-38298 GCA_020271785.1 Procambarus virginalis
GCTACTCCTCTTACCAGTCACCAGATGAAGCACATGAAGGAGTTGCAATACTCATCCGTTCTTCATACAAACACGAACTCTTACACACTCATTGGCTTCACAAACATCTCCTAGCCATTAAAGTTCACACACAAATGGGTTCTCTCATTATCTGCACAACCTACACCCGTCCTAACACCGACATTCCCATGCAAGATTTCATAACTCTCTTCAACCACACTTACTTGCCTGTTTTTCTGCTTGCAGACCTCAATGCACAACATCCTACATTCCACCACAATACCACAAATCAGCATGGCAGACAGCTTCACCAAATATACACTCAAAAACATCTATTCTTTCTTGGCCCTGATTTCCCCACTTGTTTCACACATACAGGTTCTGGCAGGCCTGATCTCATATTCACCAACAGACATGGCAGCAACTTGCAACACGTCATTTCACCAGGGCCCATTACGGGCTCTGATCATATTCCCTTATTTCTCACAGTCTCCACAAATCCTATTCTCATCCCCAGCACTCCTCAATTCTCATACCTTAGGGCAAACTGGAACATGTTCAAACAACACATTGATGACACTGATCTCACTTATGAATACAATGACAAACATCACACTGACATTGACACACAAGCACGCAACATACAAGACACCATCATTCATGCAGCAAACATCTCCATTCCTAAAACAACACACAAACCACATTTCACTTTCACCCAGAAAAAGTTGTTGATTTTGAAATAAAATCAAAGAAAGGAAGTACAGTACAGTACTGGACTCTACTTGAGCAAAATTAAATGATCTTAAAAAACATTTGGTATATATGCGAAGCAAAGCTTCTGCGGTTATCAACGATGAACATGTGGATACCTTCACAGGCCTCCATTCGCTCAAAACGCCTCTTAGCTTGCTATCACACTAGATTCTTACAAAACATACATCGTCATGGACAAATACTATGGGACCTAACAGCATTAAAAAACAACATCCTTAACAGCCTAGATGAAGATCACACAAAACATTGGAAACACCTCATAGAACAGCAGAACAATACAGAAAACTGACACCTCAAGAATTCTGGAAACAAATCAAACGATTACAAGAATCAACTCACACACCGTTTAAATACCTTCTTCATAATAACAACAAAATCACTGATCCTGATGGAGTACTCAACATTTTTAAACACCACTTGGAACAAATCTTTCACCCACATCCTCCTGAACCGTTTGCACGCCCCAACATTGAAAGAGTCGAAGACTGGATACACCAAAATAGACAAGCAACTACACCAGACGACCTCATCCACCTTGACAATCTCAATTCAAACACTGAACTACAGACTCCCCTAACTCTAGCTGATGTCAAGACAGCTCTCATGGGCACTCGTCATAGAGCCCCTGGTGCGTCTGGCATTGGACATATCCTTCTTAGACAACTCCCTGCTTCTATCATTACTGCTATCACTAACCTATTCAACGCCTCCCTTGCCTCTGGATACTTCCCTCTCAACTTTAAGTCTGCCACAGCGTGGCAGACCTTATTCCAAACCTGGAAAACCCCACACTGACCCAAAGAACTACAGACCCATCAGCCCTCTAGAGACACTTGGCAAAGTCTTTGAAAGGCTGATCAACCAGAGACTTAGAACCCACCTAGAACACAATGACTTACAAACAAACAGTTTGGATTTGATTTAACAAACAGTTTAGATTTCGGCCTCACCGGTCCACTCACGACGCCTTAAACATCATGACCAACTACCTCAGTATCAATCAGCACCAAAGACTCAAGACTGCACTCATCACTAAGGACGTTGAAAAAGCCTTCGACACTGTTTGGCATGACGGCCTAAAATTCAAACTATGCAACAACTTTAATCTTCCCCTTATCACCACCAAACTTCTTTCTAACTACTTAGACAATAGGACAATGAGAATTAAGTTCCTCCGACAACACTCTGATGCCGGTGTTCCCCAAGGTTCTGTTCTTGCCCCAACACTCTACATCCTATACATCAACGACATTCCTGACCCTGTTCATCACACTTCATTAACCATATGCTACGCCGATGATGGCTCTCACCTTGTCACCAGCAACACCATTGATATACTAACAAACAGAGCACAAACAGAACTTGATGTTGTCACTGAAGGGAGTACAAATGGCGTATAAAAACCAACTCCAGCAAATCCAAAATCACCTACTTTTTCTGTAAAAGAACTATTCGCCCAATTGCTCTTAAACTCTATTCATATACTCAAAATCCTACTTATATCTCTGTATCTCCCTCCTCCACAGTCCTTGGACTCACATTTGATCGACAACTACTCTTTCACACACACATTACACTGAAATATGCAATAGCTCTTCAAGCCATGAAAAAAACTGTACAGACTTAGATTTGCAAAACCTGACACAAAAATGCACCTTTACAAAGCACTCATTAGACCTCTCCTAACATATGCTCCACTAGCTCTTTCTCTATCTGCACGTACTAACAAACTAAAGCTTCAAAGAATACAGAATAGAGCACTAAGATGGGTACTCAACACCCGATGGCAAGAGTTAAATACCAGTCAAAGTCTCCATGAAAGTACGAACATTCCTGCCCTAAATATCTACCGGAAATTTTATCAGACAAACAACTTGATAGACTACTCACTTATCATGAACAACACATTGATTTTCTCCTACACACTCTCAAACTACCACGAAACAATCATGACCTCTTCTCTACCATCCATGATCCTCCTCCTAACTCTGTATTTCGATAAACTTTAGCTCTCAACACCCAGCATCCACCATCATTACATATTCAGCTCTCAACAACCAGCACAAATCATCCGTAAAAGTTCAGCCCTGACGCTCTTTTGCCAGTCACTGTGATGTTGTGAGTTTGTGATGTCCCGATGTTGTCACTGAAAACACCCGACTGAGTCCCTGCCTCGAATGCCGCAACCAACCGACACACAGCTGGGTTTAGCCCTGGCACTTTTTCTCCTACAAATCTTCTTCCTCTCACCCCCCTTATTTTCTTCTGTCCCCACTTCCAAGCTCGCCCTTCGGGGTATCTTATCCTGTATATATATTTTATTCTATTATAGTAGTCTATCAGTTATTTGAAAAACCATTGTAAGAGGCTATCTAATATTTGAGAAAATTAAACCGATTTTATAGATCACCTTATCTCTCAAGATTTCAATATTTAGCACTTACGTTAAGTCCCCTCTTAAGTTTTAACAAACATTTAACTCGTAATTGAGCCTGAATTATTTCTTATACATGTATCAACTGATATACAATGAGGTGTACCCCATCTCTCGGTGTATATATACACTGAGAGTTTACTGTAGTCCTGAACTATGGTCTGGGTTAATGTATACTTGCTGCTTGGTCAATAAACTGTTGTGGTGGCCATAATAATCCTCCAAAGGTTAATCCTTCAGCCCAACACAAAATAAATTCGCACAGCTTCTGAATTGTATTTCATAAAAATCACAGACTAGGCTACTTATTATAATTCCCAGCATCCTGCTTGTTTTAGTTCATACCTTGTTGTCTCATTCTCAGGTCGATGTTTACCCTGTCTCTATACTTATCTACCTTCGAATGTATTAATAAATACAATGATCAGCATTGCTGGCTTTCCATAGTTTAAGAAATCTGCATTTCTTAATGTTAAACTGCATTCGCCATTTTATAGGATAGAATTGCAGTTAGTTGAAGGCTCTTTGTAGTTCATTGGAGTCTTCTTTTTGTATTCACTGCACGACCTATCATTGTAAACGTCGGCAACCTTGTTGATGTAGCAAATCAACTAGAGCATTTATGTCGTTGATATATATTGCAATAGTAATAATTAGTATTAACGGTATAATAAATGATATTAAAATAGTAATGACATTTGTATACCAAACTGGCTTTCTTACACAGATGAGCACAAGAAACAGGCGATTTTTTACGCTTGTTGGGAAAATTAAAACTTTCCTTTCCCATAATTCATAGTGAACTTTGCTCCCACTAGTTTTTCCTTGAACACGACCCGGCAGTCTGTTTACAACCAGGTCTCTAATTACAACTGGTTGAATATGGGCATACAATAACACTAACAGCTATAACACACACTGGCACTATATCAACACTGACAACAAAACAACAAACAACTGATAATATTGCTAACATGATAATGTTTAATTTGTCCAATATTATCATAACAATAAAAGGTTTCAACCAGGGTGGTGTGGAAGCACCACAGTAGCTACCCACCTACCCGCTCAGTCTTTAAACTAAAAATCCCAGCCGGGTTTAAAATAATTTTTATTTAATGTGGACCAATACATATTAAATACCTTATTTGGATTTATTGTAAAATATCCGATTTTGTTACGAACACTGGTTACACTACTGACAATATCATTGTGCAGTTGCAGGTGGTGTGGGTGGCGGCGCTGCTCTGTGGTCTCGCTGCCGGAACCTGTGAGCCAGACTGTAGCGGCAAGTTACCTCAGAATAAAGTAGCGGATCCTGCCAACTGCACTAAGTATTACATATGTTTGAATGAAACAACGGCTTCGGCCATTTCATTTCCTTGTCCAGCTGGTCAAGAGTTCAATGCAACAACCACATTCGAGTGTGTTACACCTGCTGATGGTGCCCCGCCTTGCGTCGCTAGCTGCATAATACCACCTTGTAGCACAACATGCACCAACGACCCGGACGCGATTCCTGATCCGAAGAATTGCAACATGTACTACGTTTGCTTGGGTGGCAACATTCTGGGACCATATGAATGTCCAGCTGGCACACCTTACTTTGACAGCACCGGCCGGCCTGTGCCGCGAGCTCCTCCGTGTGCTGCAGTGACCCGTGTGTTGCCATGTGCGTGGAGGGGCAAGTACAGACACAAGACCCCTACGACTGCCACAGGTTCTACTACTGCGCCGCCGTGGGACCAGCCGAAGAGATATATCATTCTACCTGCCCATCAAATGAAATTTTTGATTCAGCATCGAATGCGTGTGCATCAAATGTCGAGTGTAACACAGTGTGTGGCGACACCACGGTCCCCGGGGAAAGTACGACTACTCCATCTCCTGACTGCCTGGATTCAATGACGTGCACGGCAGTGGGACGATTCCCCAAGTGCCCGACGTGTGTCCAGCAATACTTCAACTGTCGCATCATCGGCCAGCCAGCCACCGTTGAGACTTGTACAGGATCCTTGGTTTTCAACCCGGACCCTTCATACCCTTACTGTGTCCAGCCGGGGAACTGTCTCAGCGCTCTGAGCCCACCACCCACTGGTCTGAGCTTCCACCCACTGGTCTGAGCCCACCACCCACTTGGCTCACTCCACCACCCACTGGTCTGAGCCCACCACCCACTTGGCTCACTCCACCACCCACTGGTCTGAGCCCACCACCCACTTGGCTCACTCCACCACCCACTGGTCTGAGCCCACCACCCACTGTGGTGGGCTCAGTCATATAAGTGACCCACTTGGCTGACTCCACCACCCACTGGCCTCACGTTATCACCCATTCTTTACTTGCAGCCACCTACACCTACATGAAAACACTAGTTGCCTCATCTCACATCAGAAGTAAAGAAGAGAGGAAACTGCAGAAAGTTCATTGGCTCAACATGGCAGATCCTATTTGTTCCCATCCAAACTCATTATATATCTGACCTACACTTGCACAATCTCCTGTTCCACGTCTATTATGTTACCCGGCCTTATGTTCCATAAATCAACAACATTACTTCCATACCAGTATTTACTCAGGTTTTTTGTGAATCTAACCTCATCAAATTTTCATCCATTGTTTCGTGTTGATATATTTATTACCTATTAATATACACATAAAATACCCTTTCATCCATATGAATATGTCAGTCATGTAACTTCTCACTCCTCGCCTTTTTTGAAAATGAAAATTAGGTTTTCATGATTTCTCCATATTTTCCAAATAATTTATGTTAATTTTGTAATATAATGAATGACCAAAACTGAATTGCATAATCTATATGGATAATAATAATCAATTAATCAACTTGATAATGGTTCAGGACGGACTGAAACGTCGTCGTTTCTTCATTTTCCGAGGTGTGGTTTAGTCATTAAATCTTCAGCCACGTTATTGTGACTCGTCGTCCCCTATATTTAGCTGCATTTACAAATTTTCACAAGAATATAAGAATCAGGAAGCACAGCATGCAGGCTTTTTGGTTCCCACAAAAGTAAAGGTAACTGCAGAAGGCCTATTGGCCCAAACGAAGTAACTACTATTCATATTCATGGACATTCATTCATTCATTCATTCATATATGCAGAACGTAATTCACAATAACGTGGCTGAAAATCAGACACTCAACCAACAAATCTGAATAAAAAAAAGTGACTACATTTCGGACTGTCGTGGACCAAGGTTAGATATTATCGTGTCAACTTACGTTTGAAACAATCAAGTGATCCCACGTCTATTACCTGGTAATTTGTTCCATAAATTAACAACCCTGTTTCCAAAGCAGTATTTACGGAAGGTCTTTACTGTATCTAAAGTTATCCAATTCATGTAAATAGTTTTGTATACTATTTTGTATTGAGACACTTAAGCCTTATTTACGTCCTCCTCTGTTATACCTTATTATTTCCAGAAATGTTTTCTTAATGAATGTTAATTTTTTAGTTGATATTTCACGAGAACTTTTCTATTCCCGTTTTCTAATATTAGGACTATGTTAATATAAAAAAAACATCCAGGCTGTAGGAACAACCACAGCATTAACTGATATATTAAATATACTTCTCAGAGGCCCCTAAATCCTTTAGGACAAGTCCTTGCATTCCTTTAGTACTTTCATTAATATTTCGCTACGACTGGCAGATTTAAGTTGTATGTTGTAAATACTGATGTGAGATAACTATTTAGTATATTACTCATTTCTTCCTCTTCATGTCCTCTCAACTACGTTTGTTTTATATAGTTGGAAATATGCTTTAGTATTGAGCGTCGCATCGCTGGCAATCTTAGCTTCAGGAGCTCTTTTGCTTTTTCTTGATTCTTGCTTGACTTTCTTTTTGGTTTAGTGAACTGATCAATTGGGTGGAGCTCCCTCGTTTATTTTCTTGAAGGAGTATAATTGGGGGGCTTTATTAGTTATTTAATTTCGATTGTCATTCAGATGAAATTGTTGTCATTTGATCAAATTTTGTTTGCATCGTATTTTGTTTTCTTGTTCTATATTTACATTATTTATAAATTATATATAATTTTCTTAATTTAATATTCGTAATAAACATTTTACTTCTTTGAGCGACTTTTACTTTGACCTCTCTCTAGGACTTATTTTTTTTATGCAGCTTTCCTAGGTGATACCAGTTTTACTTTCTATATTATCACTTTTACTATGGTTGTTATCTATTTTCATAGTGTTAATCATTACCTTTTTGTTAGCCATAACCATTGGCTATCATAACCTCTTAACCGGGAAGCATATTTCTCCATACGACATTAATAGAGGAAACTTAAGGTTAATTCTTAAGAAATAATTATTAAGATTCGGGAAAGACGGGTAAATACTGTTTTAGAAACAGGGTATTAGTTTTAGAGACAAAATTTCCGAGTAATATAATAGACGAGAGATCGCTGGGTTGGTTTAAGCGTAGGTTAGACATATATAAATGTGTTTGTGAGAATATAAATCGGAGCTGTCTCGTATGGTCTAATAGAAGCTGCCTCGTATGGATCAATAGGAGCTGCCTCTTATGGACCAATAAGAGCTGCCTCGTATGGACCAATAGCAGCTGCCTCTTATGGACCAATAGGAGCTACCTCGTATGGGCCAATAGGAGCTACCTCGTATGAACCAATAGGAGCTACCTCGTATGAACCAATAGGAGCTGCCTCGTATGGACCAATAGGAGCTGCCTCGTATGGACCAATAGGAGCTGCCTCGTATGGACCAATAGGAGCTGCCTCGTATGGACCAATAGGAGCTGCCTCGTATGGACCAATAGGAGCTGCCTCGTATGGACCAATAGGAGCTGCCTCGTATGGACCAATAGGAGCTGCCTCGTATGGACCAATAGGAGCTGCCTCGTATGGACCAATAGGAGCTGCCTCGTATGGACCAATAGGAGCTGCCTCGTATGGACCATTAGGAGCTGCCTCGTATGGACCATTAGGAGCTGCCTTGTATGGACCAATAGGAGCTGCCTTGTATGGACCAATAGGAGCTGTCTCGTATGGACCAATAGGACCTACTTCGTATGGACCAATAGGAACTACGACATAGGGACATTAAAAGCTACCTCTACTAGGAACATAAGAATTAAGGAGTATAAGAGCAATCCTGTTGGTCCAAACTAGGCAGGTTCTTTGTCTTCGTTTTGTTAATTACTCTCGCCATTATACCAGTCCAATCTGCACCTGAGACCTGCTAAAATGTGCATTTTAAAATGTTAAGTGGCAACCCATTTTACTCATGAATTACCATATTACAAACCATAATTCTCATAAAATAAAATTTACTTAGCTAGTTCTAATTGTTGCGGGTTCTAACCAGTTCTGTCAGTTTCAGAAACCTCTTTATATCCCTTTATGTATGTCCCTCAGCCACGTCAAGACCGTACTCATATATTCCTTCGTCCATGACTTTACATTTTGAATGATTAACAAGACATAGACAGAAATGCTCCATTTTTATTTGTGGTTCATTCAAGTCTTTTTATGAATCCACTATACGCCCTGGCATTGCCATTCAGAAACTTGCTAATATTACTGGTTACCCCAGTACTTCGTAAGGGAGCCGGTCGGCCGAGCGGACAGCACGCGGGACTTGTGATCCTGTGGTCCTGGGTTCGACCCCAGGCGCCGGCGAGAAACAATGGGCAGAGTTTCTTTCACCTATGCACCTGTTACCTAGCAGTAAAATAGGTACCTGGGTGTTAGTCAGCTGTCACGGGCTGCTTCCTGGGGGTGGAGGCCTGGTTGAGGACCGGGCCGCGGGGACACTAAAAGCTCCGAAATCATCTCAAGATAACCTCAAGATAACCCCGGTATCCAGGTCTTTGAGGCAAATGATTAAACGCATTGGGTCTGTTACGGCCCTAATGGGACGCAACCGGGTTCTTTCCTGGTGGTATTAGAGTTTGGGTATCCGGCCCCAAGTTAGTAGAGGCTTTCAAGGGGTGAGCTCCGTAATGCAAGTAAAATAAAAAGGGGAAGTACATTAAATACTCAAGTTCGTCACTTTATACCATGTATAATTAGTCTTCCCACCACCATAGATATATAAAAGTCATAAACGGGAAATATCACTACACAATGTACATCATCGTCTCACTCTGAAGACGCTGAACACTTGGCGAAGCTCACTTCGTACAGTCTTGCCCGGTTTCTTATTCCGCAGCCCTACCCTCTGCAAGTACCAGGAAACCACGATGAATCTACCCTGGCCACAGGCCAGCCAAATCACAATTCCACTGGGTGCCTCGTCGTGAAGGCCCACAACCACAGTCCAGCCTGTAGCTGGAAGGTACCAATGAGCCTCACGCGGTTTAGGCCACTTCACGACGAATACTAGGGTTGCGAGCCTTAGGCAGGAGCCTCGTGTAACTCGCTGGTTACACTCTTCGTTCGGCATCACAGTCGGTTGTCTCTTCCACCAGCCAGCCCCGGGTACGGCGAATCCCGTCACTGCCACTCCTCAGGCAGACAATTGAACACTCTACAGTTCTCGTCCGGCGGCGGCTCACTGCTTCTGCAAAGCAGACTGGTGAAGAGACCTTGGCTGCCTTAGGTAGACTGACTCTTCCTTCATCACCGCAGCCCTATGTTGACTCTGTGAAAGCAGACACGTCATCAGTACTGGGACACTACATGGGACCACTAGGAAACATCACTTACTGGCTTATACACAAACGTACAGCTTCTAGCTCAATAGATGGCGCTGATGTTCTGAGCACCACCTCACCAGAGGTCAGAGGTCACTGGAGGTCCTCACTGGAGGACAGAAAATGCTATGACCTCAGCTGCCCATACTTTCACGTGAAAGGCACGGAACGCTACATAAAGAGTGGCAAGCAGGATAATGAATTTGAAGGAAATTCGATAATTTTTTTATACCAGACCGAAAGAGAATTCAAAAGGAGGAGCATGGAGAATGTATGGAACTGGATGCCAGACCCACTTGCATACCAGAATTACAGATACAACTACACACCGAAAGGGAACCACAACTACAACAGGCAACTGCCCTACAACAATCAGCACTGGTCAGAACAAACTCAATATGTCCACGCATAATGGGCTTGCCGAAAAAGTCTCCCAGTCAAACTATCACTAATAGAGTAACCTCATTCATCTTGCCAACATACAAGGACTGAAAACAAGACCAACAATAAAGTACAGTTCATAAATGGCCTCCTCACGGAATCAAATGCAGTATTTGGAGCTTTCACAGAAACCCATGCAGGGGAATTCTTGGACAGTGAGATCTGGATTCCAGGATATAACCTATACAGGTGTGATAGGAAAATTAGGACACATGGAGGAGTGGGTCTGTATATTTGGGAAGACCTTGTGTGCTCGGAGCTCCTAAACGTTACAAATGAGGTGATAGAGGTACTGGGATTAAAAATAGAGAAAATAAATTTAGTGATTATTCTAATATACAAACCGCCAGATGCAACGGCTGAGGAATTCACAGAACAGATAAACAAAATAGAGAATAGCCTTGATAATTTGGAGAACCCAATACCTGATATTATCTTCTTAGGTGACTTCAACTTGCCTAGTCTCAGGTGGAGAATAGCAAACAATAATATTATACCAGGGAATCTATCAGGACCTAACCAACCACAGATTAGAGAACTACTTAGATTCTGTGACAAATTTTCACTTACTCAGCAGATATCGGAGCCAACGAGAAATGAAAATATTCTAGATCTGGTCTTTACGAACAATGAAGACATATCAGAGACATTACGATATCAGATACCACATATTCAGATCACAAGCTCATTGAAGTGCAAACTACCATCAATACCCAGAATAGACCTAAAACGTTGATAAAGCGAGAGGGGCTATTCAGTAAATTCAATTTTAATAATAAAAGGATAGACTGGGAGATAATAAACAGGGAACTTAAAAACATTCCATGGGAAACTGTTTTAAGTAATAAAAGTCCTACAGAAGGAATAGAAAAACTGACTTCGGAAGCGTATCAAGTCTGTCTGAAACATGTTCCTTTGAGGAAAGCCAGAAAGAGATCCAACGTAGAAAGAGAACGCAGAAGACACTATAAACGCAGGAAAAGAATAACGGAACTGCTTATGCAGACACGAATTTCCCGTCAAAGAAGGAAATTTAAATAGGGAGATTGAAGAAATCGAGCGGAAATTGAAACACTCATATGAAACTGAAGAAAGGCAGTTAGAACAGAAAGCAATTCAGGAAATAAAGAAAAATCCAAAATACTTCTTCACATATGCGAAATCAAAGCAAAAAACTACTGCCAGTATTGGACCTATTCGTACAAGTGAAGGTTCATACACGGAGGATGACAAAGAAATTAGTGAAATCCTAAAAAGCAGTATGAGGACATGTTTAGCACTCCAATAAACAACATGAAAGTAGAAGATCCAGACAATTTCTTTATGCGGGATATCCAAACCCTGTAAATATAACTGATATCAACACGAGCGCACTAAATTTTGAAAGAGAAATTGAAAACATGCCCATGCACTCGGCCCCAGGTCCAGACTCATGGAATTCAATATTTATAAAGAAATGCAAAGTGCCGGTAGCACAGGCACTCAGTATAGTGTGGAGGAAGAGCTTGGACACGGGGAGATACCAGATGCACTTAAAGTAGCAGACATAGCCCCTCTACACAAGGGAGGGAGCAAAGCATGGCAAAGAATTATAGACCAGTTGCACTAACATCGCACATAATAAAAATATTTGAGAGAGTGATTAGGAGTCAGGTCACCAATTTCATGGAGACCAATGACCTTCACAACCCAGGCCAACATGGATTTCGAGCGGGAAGATCGTGCCTCTCACAGCTACTTGAGCACTACGATAAAGTCACTGAGGCATTAGAAGAAAAACAGAATGCTGATGTGATATACACGGACTTCGCAAAGGCTTTCGATAAATGTGACCATGGCGTGATAGCACACAAAATGAAGTCAATGGAATAACCGGTAAAGTAGGACGCTGGATACTCAGTTTTCTGTCAACAGGACTCAGCGAGTAACGGTCAACCATATAAAATCTAGTCCAAGTGCAGTTAAAAGCTCTGTACCTCAGGGTACAGTCCTTGCACCGCTGCTTTTCCTTATTCT
>WNGS01005948.1:72806-120196 GCA_020271785.1 Procambarus virginalis
AAATAAACACGTGATTAAATCTTACAAGATAAATACCGCACTATCAGCCCTGGCAATATATATAAGATATATATATATATATATATATATATATATATATATATATATATATATATATATATTGACTGCTCTGCATGATCCAATTTTGTCGTAACAAACAGTATTGTGTAGTTGACGCTCCGTGTAGCACATTGTGCGTTTTCACCACAGCCACCTCATCATTCGCTACGGCAACATCTCACGGGATAGTGATACAACCAGCATAATATATATATATATATATATATATATATATATAATATATATATATATATATATATAATATATATATATATATATATATATATATATCGTGTTATATATATATATATAGAGAGAGAGAGAGAACACACACACACACAAATATATAACAATTAAACAATCAGCGTTCGAAGACCTCGTCCAGCTCCTCGGAGGTTGGGTGCGTACCCAGGATACAGCACGCATTTCCCCTCTGCACCGCGACACTGAGGCGCTGGAACAGGAAACTGGCTGCTCGTGGGTCTCTAGTTTTCCCAATGAGTTCCTCACCAACCTCCTTTAAAAACTTGAGAGCACATTTATCCCAGGCGCCCAGAGTCTCTGAGCCTATCGGCACGAACCTGTAACAACGTTCTAGTTCTCTGTACTTGTGGATTTTCTGGGTCTCCCTGAAGGTGGCTGCCCCACCTCCCTCCGCTGAGCTGTAACGTAAATAGGTATCAGCCAATGTAGATGCACAGGTGTAATCCCACACGACCTGTTTACCTTCCCTCCATGGCTGCAGGGTGACTCCATCTGGGCGTTTTTGGCTGTTGTCAGGTCTGCACAACTGGGGTTCCCTTTGTGCTGGACACCCAGCTGTAGCCAAACTTCTCTTGATGATGTCATTGACTGCCTCGTGTCTGGCAATCTTTCCCTGTGTCTTACGACAGATGAGACCATGGATGCCGTATTGGTCTGCCCGTGCCGGGCCGCAAATACACCGGTGCTCGGTGGAGATAGGGGCGGCAAGGCGCAGAGCAACACCAATACTTAGGGCCCGATGATCCAGGCGGGTGCCCAAGGCAGAATTAGGGACTGCCAACAGGAAGTCCCCAGCATGGGGGGCTTGCACAGCTAGGAGACGCGCTCTGTCCTTCTGAGAAGCTACGTCCAGCAATGCTTTGGCGATGTTCTCCACTATGGGGCTATCCCATTTGGCCTGTTTACCGTCGTTTGGACAAGTTGGTCGGGTGTGTGAATTGGCGAGTGTGTCCCACCGACCAGCTCCTTCCACAAATTTGGGATCACGAATCCCAATGGAGTTCCTTAGGTATTCTGGTAGTATTTCCTTCACTAATTCACTTGTAGCACTGGTCGAGGATAAGAATGCCGGCAATGCTAACTGTGTCGCCTTGCGAATACCTATACCCCGAGTCTAACTGGGAGCGTTGCTTGGTCCCACTGGTCATCTTGCAGGGAGAGGTTTAACACTTTCATAGTTATTGTCTTTAGGAGTGAATCGTATTCCGTTAATTTTGGGCTGTCAAAAGAAGGGGCACACCTGAGGAAATAGGTAAGTCTGGGCAAGGCCAGGCACCTTGTAAGAAGGTACAACGCATCATGAGCATCCAAAGCCCCTATTCGCGCCTCCATCCTCCTCAGGTCTTTAAGCTTTTCTTCGAGGACTACCTCAATGGCGTTCGAGCCCAGAGGTGCCCCTAGCAGCACACTGTCGGTGGGAGCGATCACTTGGGCTCCTGGCAATAAGATTTGTACTGCATTTATGATTGGTTGGTTGGACGAGATGATTTCACACTTTGATGGATTTAGTGTAAGGCCTAACTCCTCTCCCCTAGATTTCACTAGCTGAAGATCTCCTAGCAGGGATTCCTGTGTCCCTGCCAGGGTGCCATCGTCCAGGAACCGGATGTTGAATTCGCTGGACAACCTACTTGTGACCTCCTTAGCTGCCATGCAGAAAAGAAAAGGGGCAAGTGGGTCTCCCTGCTGGACACCTTCTGCGGAAACAACTTCATGTTCCCCAAACAACAGTGTCGATTCCCTACTGTACCCTGCTGCAACGAAAGGAAGTAGACAAGGAAAGCTGGTTCGAACTGCTTCCAGTACCATATCCCTTTTTACCTGGTTGAAGGCATTTTTAAAGTCTAATTTAATTAATGCCTTATTTTCTGGGAGGTCCTTGATATAGGCTCGTGCTGCATGAGCTGCTGCTTCACAGCCATGGGGGACACCAAAACCTAGTTGATGGGGTCGAAGCATCGTTGCAGCGTCTATGCTGATTTTTCTGACAGCTGCCCTAGCAACAAGGCGCCGAAGTGTGTTGCCCACGGCAATAGGTCTGACTCCACCATCCTTCTTCTTAAGGGCACAACGGGATGCTCCGAAGAAGAACGGTTTAATTGTATCTGGGATCAACCCGGAGAGACAGTCGTTGACAAACTTCGTGATCTCTGACAGCAGTGTCTCGGCAACTTCTCCGAGAACTGGGTTTGTCATATCCTTGAGGTGCTGAGGTCTTACTCCAGTGTATCCCCCTGCTGAGCCTGGTGGAAATGACATGATGACTTTGTATACCTCTGATGTTTGGAGGAATAGAGGTCCCATGTCTGGGGCATTTGTGTCCCGAGCAGTGGGTTCCCATGATACTCTGGGAGGGTGCTTCTCTCTCAGTGAGTCGGCAGTTGCTGTATCTCTAGGGGCGATTGTTTCTTCACTGGTAAGTAACCTAATTGCCCCTACTGTGTTGCCCTCTTCAATTTTCTTGGTCACTTGTGTTATATATATATATATATATATATATATATATATATATATATATATATATATATATATATATATATATATATATATATATATATATATACACGACAATGGGAAGCATTGATGAATGTCACAGACAGGTTCGGTCATTGTTACAAGTCAAACACTTCTTCGAATTCCTCTAAAGTTGGACTAGTGCCCAAGACGCAACAGGCATTTTCCCTCTGGATCGCAACACTGAGGCGCTGGAACAAGAAACTTTTTGCTCTTTGGTCTTTTGTAGCGCTAATCAATTTGTCTCATTTATATGTATAAAATTTGTCTCAATTTGTCAAATTATATATATATATATATATATATATATATATATATATATATATATATATATATATATATATATATATATATATATATATATATATATATATATATATATATATATATATATATATATATATATATATATATATATATATATATATATATATATATATATATATATATATATATATATATATATATATATATATATATTTATATTGTGATGGTAATCTCTTTCAAGAGAGATTGAGCCTGCTCTTCACTACAAAAAGTTACTCATATACATACAACAATAAGATGCTACCTTCAAGATACGTATACCAGTAGCACAAAACGTTTTGACCAGGAGGTAAAACGTACCCTCAACACTCCCTCCTGCCGGCTCGCCACCGTTGTCAACCACCAAACTACCATTTTCAGCCTGCCTGCTTCTGATTGGTGACCCGCTGACTGCACACCTGCACCTCTGCACCTCAGTGCCCTCTACCTAGCCGATGTCTGGGCTTGAACCAGTCATTTAAGTTAGAATATTCTGCGCTCTCAAGCTGAAAACAACCAACTGATGTATGGTCGGTTCATTAGTGGATGTTCTTGGCCAGCGCTATATTCTCAGCACCATTTACTATTTTGTCTAATGTAGTACTATTTATTTTATATTGTGTTCTTGTATTTATCTTTGTTTTTTGATTGCACTGTTCATTGCCATGGGACTTGTCTTTATTTTTATTTGTGTTTAAAGTAAATTAAACTTTAATTTTTTATATGATTTGTTTTATGTGTTCCTCCCTCTCACTTACCACAAGTAACAAGCCAAGCAGTCATCAATTTTTTTTCTCTAAATGTGATTAGGCATTAACATCAGCCAAAGTAAGGACTTCATTACCATCTACACTTTCCCGTCACATTTAATGGGAGCCTGTCCGGGAGCTTCACTCAGGTACTAGTACTAGAACATCAATTTGTGGTAAGTGTACTTGGCTTTGATACAGTTGCTTTTCAATATTTTCATTACTTCTCATATTTATATGGTGCTGTGTATTTAGTGCATTCCGAGGGTAGCATATATTGAGTGTTTGATAACTTTGGATTGCGTGGTGACTGGAGGCCTCAGTCAATCTCTTAATTGGTCATCCCTCCCTCAGTGTTATTACTCGCATTTTCCACCTTTTGTTCCTAGGATATTTCTCAATTTAAGACAGATCATCATTTTGGTACCCTGGTACTTTGATTTGTCTTCGGGTCAAAGCACCCTATCTTCTGCAATCCGACCAAAGGAGGATACAGAGGGCCATAGTTCCTCTAGCACGGACTACGTTGCTGAGTTGGGACCTCAACAACAGTTCTCGTCACCAGTTGACACTCGAACCCCTACAAGTCGGTCAGAGATGATGATATTTACTTAGGTAGGGAATTAGCTTTCTTTTTTCAGAGCACAAAGTTCGCTAATTCTGTAAGTATCATATTTCATTTAGTAGGAAAACCCTTGCTTCTGTCCTATAGAGACTTGGCAAGGTATGCCTACATTCTTGGACTACCTTATTCACTTTTGAAATAATTAAATGTTTCATTTGTTTTTGAAACTATCAGTTTCATTTATTTAGTAGAATTTTCTTGCCCTTATTCTCTTACATTGAGTACCGGGTACAAGATTTCCTGTGCTTCTCATTGAC
The DNA here is from genome assembly GCA_020271785.1 of Procambarus virginalis. NCBI lineage: Eukaryota > Metazoa > Arthropoda > Malacostraca > Decapoda > Cambaridae > Procambarus > Procambarus virginalis. Next base: position 77,582 of record WNGS01005948.1, read on the forward strand.
TAATCATTTACCATACTAATATTAACGTTAATTGTTAAAGATTAATATTCCACAGGTTAGTTACCAGTTGCCACGTCATCCTGTTGCTGACACTTCCAATATCACAAATATATTCATTGTATATTTATTTGCTATTTTCACCATGTTTCGTCTACCAGCATTTCGTAATGATCCAGCAGGTGAAATAAGGAACTTAATTCGTGCCAAGAGGACCGAATTACAAACTCTTGCACACGAGTATCAACTAGATGTTCCCCATGGAGCCAACAAAAATGACTTGCATAATATAATCTTGGATCACCTCTTAGATGAAGGAACAATAGACTCTGAAGCTCACAAAAATTATTATATTGCAGATAAACATGCTCTGGCAGCTATGAAGCTGAAACTCGAACTAGCAAAAATTGAGCGGGAACAACAAAAAGAAGCTCTACAAATAAGGGAAAGAGAGGCTGCCATAAAAAAGAAAAACAAGAATGCGAGATGGCCCTTAAAGAACATGAGGCTGCCCTGAGGAAAGAAGAACAAGAACGTGAGGCTACCCTACTCCGTGAGCGTGAGCGAGTACAGCTTGAAGCAAGAAAACGTGACCTAGAGGTACAACGGGAGCACAGTAAACAGCAAGCTGATAGTGCTCTCGAATATCGTCGACAAGAACTCGCTTTGGAAACTACACACCACACTCAGCGCCAACAAGCAACCGCTAGTCTTCCGGTAAGTTTCAATGTCTCCCATGCAAGTAAGTTAATGCAACCATTCGTTGAGACAGAGATCGATGTATTTTTCACCACTTTTGAGACCCTAGCTAAAAAACGTAGCTGGCCTGCAGATCAATGGTCTACCCTTCTCAGAGTGCATCTCACAGGTAGAGCTGTGGTTACTCTCAGTACCTTAGCGTCTGTGAATGACTACCAGACCCTGAAGCAAGCAGTTTTGGACGCCTACCTTCTCTCCACCGAAAGCTACAGACGAAAATTCCGTGATTATCTAAAGGCAAGTACCACCACCTTTCTAGAATTTGCCAATACAAAGAAAAGATATTTCATGAAATGGCTGGAAGCTGCACATGTCTCTACATTTTCAGAACTCGTCAACCTCATTCTAGTTGAGGAATTCTTGAGACATGTTCCCCCTTCCATTCGTTTATATTTAGCAGACAAAGAAGAAACCGACTACATCAAATGTGCGAAGTCGGCTGACACCTACAGCCTCATCCACTGGCTAACACCAGACCCATCTTCCGGTAAGAAGTCTTGGTATAGTTATGATAAAATGAGTACAGATCAAGCAAGCTCTCAATTGTATTGTAAGTGTTGCAAACTCTATGGACATACCATGGATATATGTGGGAAAGCTCAATACAAAGGCAATAATGAAACTACTAAACCCAAACCAACTCCTCCTAAGTCCGGTAAGCCTGTGATGAATGTTGGTGTTCCTGTTAATGATCTTTCTCTCTTCAGCAAACACCTGTATCCTGGAACTGTCTCTGCCAACAGTACAGATTCGGAGGGATGTTTCAAATTGAAGATCTTGAGGGATACAGTGGCTCTTCAGTCAATAATATTGAAATCGGCTGTGCCTAACATCGCCTACACCGGGGAAACCGTCCTTATCACTGACCTCACTGCTACTACTCCGTTTCCACTCGCCAGAGTCCACCTGTATTGTCCTTTCATGGCCGGTGAAGTCCAAGCCTTTTCCCATGTCTGGAGTGCAACTTCTCCTGGGCAATGAATTGGCAGAAGATCTGCAACCTTCCAACCTGATAATCATGGACAAACCCCAGGTGTGTTACTCTTCTAATGGACAATCCCATCTTTAAGTATGTTCCAGCAGAGGTTCAAGAAAGTGATGAAGTTTCTCCTCCGGTTTTGGTGACTACCCGTGCACAAGCTGCACGCCCGCAACCAGCTGACTCTACTGCTACCGCTCTCCCTCAAGACCCTCAGAATCTACCACCAAATCTTATTATGTTGGAGTTCCGTAAGTTACAGAGGGAGGATCCTTCATTAACACCATTATTCTTCCAGGCTGAGACTCAACCTGACAGTATTCCTGGGTTCTTCCTAGAGAATCAGTTGCTCTACTGCAGGTACAGACCCAGTAAACTGAAGGAGGATGACGTTTGGGCAAATGTCGAACAACTACTGGTTCCCAGAAGCCTACAGCCCGATATTCTACACCTGGCCCATGGAGCCCTTTCTCACTATGGTTTTAACAAAACCTACCACGAAATCAGAGAAGACTACTACTGGCCAGGTATGGTTAAAGACGTCAAGCAGTACGTCAAAGAGTTTCATACCTGTCAGGTAAACCGAACATCTCTATTCCTAAGGCTCCGTTGACTCCTATCCCAGTGCCTTCGGAACCTTTCCACAGGCTCATCATAGACTGTGTTGGTCCTTTACCCCGGACCAGTTTTGGCAACGCCTATATACTAACTATCCTGTGTCCTACCACCAGATTCCCCATAGCAGTTCCCGTAAAGAACATTACGGCTGCTACTGTGGTGAAACAACTATTGAAGATCTTCACCCAGTATGGATTTCCAAGAGAGGTTCAAAGTGACTGTGGCACCAACTTCACCAGTGATCTCTTCAAGAAGACACTGGAAGAGTTCAACATCACACAGGTATTGTCTAGCCCCTATCATCCTGCTTCGAAGGGTTCTCTTGAACGTAGTCATCAAACGATAAAAGCACTCCTAAAGAAATTTTGCAATGAAACCTTAAAAGACTGGGATAAACAACTTGACCTCATCATGTGCATTTTCAGAAATCTCCCCAATGAGTCTCTAGGAGTATCTCCTTATGAGATGCTCTATGGACGTAATTGCCGTACTCCTCTCAAAGCTTTTAAATACTCTCTACGTAATGCCACCTTCAGTGACCCTCAGAATGTGCCCCAGTTTCTTCAAAACTTAAAGCACATTCTAGAGAGAGTGCGTAAATTTGCTAATGACAATCTATTGAAAGCTCAGGAGAGGATGAAGACTCATTTTGACCAACGCAGCAAAATAAGGAAATTTAAACCAGGAGATTTCGTGTTGGCATATTTTCCTATCCCAGGTTCTCCATTGCAAAATAAGTTTTCAGGACCCTACCACATCAAGGAGTGCAGAAACAACCACAACTTCATTCTTGAGACTCCAGATACGCGGCGGAGAACCCAGTTGTGCCACGTCAACCTCCTAAAGCAGTATCAAGGTACTCCCCCCAACTGTGCTAGTATCATTATCCACATTTAAAGGTCCATACCTCCACAGTGAGACCTTCCCTGCTTCTCCTCCCGAAAGCACTAACACTGAGTCAGTGCCTTCCAACTCAGAAATCCGTAATGATCTTCCTAAAAATTTACAGGACTATGATAGTGCTCCTTTGTTATGTTCTGATCCCATTCTCGCCTCTCCAGATATCATGAAGCCCTTCCTCATCAAGGTCGACGCCAGTAGTACCGGCATCGGGGGCGTCCTACTGCAACAACGAGGCGAGGAGGTTCTTCCTGTTAGCTACTATAGCTACAAGTTGAAGCCTCACCAGAAGAACTACAGAACTATTAAAAAGGAACTTCTCTCCATCGTCCTTAACCTACAGCACTTTGAATCTTACCTACAAGGTGCTCGGTCTACCACCATCTACTCGGACCACAATCCCCTACTCTTCTTGCAGCAAGCCCAATTCAACAATCAACGACTTCTACGATGGGCTTTGTATCTGCAGAATTTCAACCTTTAGATCTTCTACATCAAGGGTTCTCACAACATCATAGCAAACGCCCTCTCCAGATTCTATGAGGTAGAGGCAGCTACACATACCATTCTACCATCAGAAGAAGTAACTTGACCCGTAAGAGCAGGCTTCGGGGGAGAGTTGTGACGGTAATCTCTTTCAAGAGAGAGTGAGCCTGCTCTTCCCTACATAAAGTTACTCTTACATACAACAATAAGATGCTACCTTCAAGAAATGTATACCAGTAGCACAAAACGTTTTGACCAGGAGGTAAAACGTACCATCCATACTCCCTCCTGTGTTGCTTACCATACCATTTCTTTCGTAAGTATAATTATAAATGGCACACCTGTGACAGGTAAAACTATGCTTTTCTTGAGAAACAGTGCCATCTGTTTCATGTAGGCGCAACACACATGCTATACTAATGTTATTATTCCATTTCAATTGTTCTGATTGCATTGATAAATTGAATTTTCATAGATTTTGATTTATTTTCATTTTGATTTAATTATTTTGTGTGAATTGCGTTAGAATTGAGCTGTGTTGTTTACTATACCGTTCATTTCGTGTGTATAGTTTTTTCTTCATATTTTCATAACATTTTTGAACTGTTTTTCTTATATTTCAGTGAAGGGAACATCAAATCACTTGATGTTCTCAATTTTCTGATGGGAACATCAGACCATCTGGGAAGGCATCGGGCACAGGAAGGGGGAATGGTGGGAATGTCGAGGGAACGGAAGTGAGAGATGGTGGGGAGAACGAGGGGACAAGGGAAGGGGCAATGGTAGGGAAGGACGAAGGGACAGAGGAGTTTGGGATGGTTGGGACGAGGGGATGGCAGAATGGAGAATGGTGGGGAGGACAAAGGGACAGGGGAGTGGGGCATGGTCGAACGAAGAGGGGATGGGTGAGTGGGGAATGGTGGGGAGGACGAGGAGATGGGTGAAGGGGAATGGTGAGGAGGACTAGGAGATAGGAAATGTTGCTGTGGTTCCTCAATGCACATGCTTTGCAGAGCCACAGCAACGCGTGGCCGGGTACTGCTAATATATAAATATAAATGGAAATATTTGTTTGTTCAAAATCACTAATCTCCGAAAGTTCTTTACCAATTGCATTGAAATTTTCATACAACGTTCAATTCACATTCGAGCGGTTTTTTATACATACTATATGGATGTAACGTCTGTGATGGGAAAAACATGTTTTTTTTTTTAAAGCTCTGTTTTTTTTTTAAGTGATGGAAATCTTCGAAACCTCTTTACCGATTGCTTAGAAATCTTGACACAACATTGCATTCGAATAGGTGAGTAATTTTATATACCTACTATATACATGTCTCACCTGCGAAAGGAAAAAACATGCTTTTTTTGAAAAGCAGCACCATCTGTAGGATGTATGAACAACACACGCTGTAATCTCCGAAAGTTCTTAACCAATTGCTTTGAAATTTGGACAAAACGTTCCTTTCGAATACTTGCCTGTTTTGATATACCTACTATTTAGATGCCACACCTGTGACAGGTAAAAACATGCATTTTTTAAAAACCAGCGCCATCTGTTGCACGTAAGAGCAACATACGATATATAAGATATGTTATGATCCAATTTCAATGTTCCCGATTGCATTGATATATTGAATTGTCATAGATTTTTATTTATTTTCATTTTGATTTAGCTATTTTCTGTGACATTGCATTGGAATTGATCTGTGTTGTTTACCATACCGTTCATTTCATGGGTATAGCTAATTTGTTTCTTTTTTCATCTTTTTCATTCCGTTTTTTTAACTGTTCTTCTTATTTTTCAGTGCAATTGGTGGTGAAATTGACCTGTGTCATTTGATCGGCGTTTGAATTGAAATATTTTGTTAGTATTTTTAGTTTTTGTTTTGAAAACCTGAAAATGGACAACACGTTTATTTCACAGCTGCAAATGTGCAACAAACAGCTATGAATCCACCGGCTACAACGTTAACTGCTTTCTTCACTTTATGTCAAAATGACGAGTTTGCAAAAACATTGCATCATTCATTAGAACTATGGCGTTCTATTCATTATGAGATGCTTCACCATCTCCCTCCGTGCACGTCTCAGTATTTACTGCGTCTGTATAATCAGATCTGGGAGTCGTCTTCAGTCCCTGAGGACTGGCTCGATGGCGTTGTCCTCCCTGTTCGCAAACCAGTGTCTCTGGGAACATCCCCTAAGGACTTTCGCCCTATTGCGCTCACAAGTTGTGTCTGCAAACTCTTTAAACGTATGGTTAGTACTATCGGTCACTTTGGACAGGACTCGCGTCCATTATTTTTCTCCTGAGTCCTAACTTTGGACCGGACTTGCGTCCCACTACAAAAATATTTGTATAAAATTCATTTTTTATCCAATCGACCTCGGGATAGTATCAAAATAAGCGTCTTTAGAATGCGCACAATTTGATACCAAAATGAAAGATGTAACATGAAACTTGATGTTCGAACACTTATATGATTATAAATAGGTTTTTGGTCAAAATGTTAAAATATTTGTTAAAATTCTATTTATTGTGCTATTATGTGCGTTATGTGGGAGCCGGTCGGCCGAGCGGACAGCACGCTGGACTTGTGATCCTGTGGTCCTGGGTTCGATCCCAGGCGCCGGCGAGAAACAATGGGCAGAGTTTCTTTCACCCTATGCCCCTGTTACCTAGCAGTAAAATAGTTACCTGGGTGTTAGTCAGCTGTCATGGGCTGCTTCGTGGGGGTGGAGGCCTGGTCGAGGACCGGGCCGCGGGGACACTAAAAAGCCCCGAAATCATCTCAAGATAACCAAGAAGATGTTGGGGCGAGTTTTAAAATGCGCGCCTTTACGTCGCGAACAATTTGATACCAAAATGAAAGATGTAACACAAAAATTTATATGAGAACACTGGAAAGATATAAATAATTTGTGTTGATGAGCTTCCAGAATTAAAATATTTGTTAAAATTCCAGTTATTGCTCTATTATTATTGGACTAGCTTTAAAATACGCGCCTTTTTATTGCAAACAATTTGCTACCAAAATGAAAGACGTAACACGAAAATTGATGTTATCAAACTGAACGAGTATACACATTAGGTTGCAGTGTACAAATTGGCGCTCGTTCACGGATAACTTTAGGCTTTTCTGCGGGGAGGCACTCCAAACTTTTGTGCATTATATCCATACACGTCTGTAGGGAATTTAATTGCGAACACAATGATACCAAAACGAGCGACGTAGCACGAGAATTAAGGTGAGAAAAATTTAACGAGTATGAACATTTTACTGATTTTGTGCGCTCACGGGTAACTTTTGCCGACTTTAGGCTTTGCTGTTGGGAGTCACGCCAGGTTTTTGGACATTATATTTAAACACACCTGTAGGGAATTTAATTGCAAACACAATGATACCAAAACGAGCGACGTAGCACGAGAATTAAGGTGAGAAAGCTGAAACGAGTATACACATTTAGGTGTCACCGCGCGCTTACCCGCACGCTCGCCCGCACGTCGGGTGCATGACCCCTTAGTTGACCGTTCATCTGATGTGGTTCCTGGAACACCATCACCTCCTCTCCCTTCTCAATTTGGTTTCCGCAAGTGCCGCAGCACAGCAGATGTCCTGGTGAACTTGGAGGTCTATATTCGTACTGCTTTTGCTGCGAAGACCTCTGTTGTTTCCGTCCTTTTTAACCTGGAAAAGGCTTAGATATCGTATTCAATCCGAGCTTCATTCTTTTGGCCTTCGTGGTCATCTCCCTCTCTTTCTCCACAGCTTCCTCTCTCGTCGTTCCTTTTGGGTTAGGCTTGGTACCGCTCTCTCTGCCTCTTTTCAGCAATACGAAGGTGAGCCTCAGGGTAGTGTTCTGAGCACTACTCTTTTTCTGGTTGTCCTTAATGGTCTTCTTTCCTCTCTTCCTTCAGGCATCTTCTCCGCTCTCTATGTCAATGATCTTACCCTTTGCTGTCAGGGTGATGATTTGCCTCTCTTTCAACGCCGGCTTCAACTTGCGATTGATGCCGTGTCGTCTTGGGCCACCGATCATGGCTTCAAGTTCTCTACTACTAAGACTTGTGCCATGACTTTTACTCGGAAACGGTCGTTCTTCGTCCCTCTTTGTCACTTTATGATCATCCCCTTGAGTACAAAGATTCCGCGAAGCTTTTGGGGTTATTCTTTAACACTCGTTTGTCTTGGTCTCCCCATATCTCTTACCTCCGTGTTGAGTGCTCTAAGGCCCTTACCCTCCTTCGGGTATTGTCCTATACTTCTTTTGGAGCGGATAGGCGCACTCTCCTTGCTTTACATTCCTCTCTCGTCCTGGCTAAGCTCGATTATGGATGCCCTGCTTACTCGTCTGCTTCTCCTTCTACTCTTCGCCGTCTTGATGCTTTGCAACGTACTGGGTTGCGCCTCAGTTCTGGTGCCTTTCGTTTGACTCCCGTCCTCAGCTTGTATGTTGACACTGACACTGGCTTCCTATCTCTCCGAGACCATCGTGATCGTTACTATCTTCGCTATCTTGTGCGGTCCTTGCAACATCCTTCCTCTCGCCTCTGTCGTGCTTTAACTTTTGCCCCTCCTGCGGTTCCTGTTCCTCTTCACCACCTCCCTCTTTCTGTCCGGTTATCTCGCTTACAGGATTCTCTTTCCGTTCGTATTTCTAATATTTCTCCTCATGTTGTTCCTTCTTTGCCCCCGTGGAGAGTCCCCCGTCCGCAGTTTTGTACATCCTTGACCGCGTCACTAAAGCTTTTACCCCTCCTACAGTTCTAAAACGCCTTTTCCATGAGCACTTTTCTTCTCACTCCCACTCTGTTTCTGTCTTCACCGATGGGTCTAAGTCTGCGGTCGGTGTTGGCTACTCTGTTGTTTTTCCTGATCACACTTATATGTGTGGCTTACCTCCGGAGACCAGCATCTTTACAGCGGAGCTTTATGCTATTCTCTATGCTCTTCGTCTCCTGCTCTCTCGTTGTCAATCTTTCTTTGTAGTTGTTGTTGACTCTCGTAGTGCCTTCATGGCTCTCGGGTCATTTAATCCGGTTCATCCAGTGGTTGTCGAGATTCAGCATTGGCTGTTTCTTGTTCACAGTAAATTTAAGTCGGTTGAGCTTTGTTGGGTTCCCAGCCATATTGGTGTCTCTTTAAATGAGCGTGCAGATGCTGCCGCCAGGAAGGCTGTCCGCTCTTGTCCCATCTCTCATAAAGGTATTTCCTATTCCGACTTTTACCCGGTTATCCATTCCTCCATCCTTACCCATTCGCAGGTTTGTTGGTTGTCTGTTACTGGTAACAAACTACGTTCTCCTAACAGTTGTGTCCTCGTGGCCGTCCTCCTACCACCGTAACCGGCGATGGGAAACGGCTCTGGTGACGTTGCATATTAGCTATACTCGCTTAACTCATGGTCACTTGATGGAGTGCCGCCCTGCTCCTTATTGTCCTAATTGCATTGTCCCTCTTACAGTCGTGCATATCCTTGTTGAATGTCCTTACTTCCAGGACGAGCGTGTGTCTTGTTTTCCGACCATCCCCCGCTGTTGCTTGTCTCTCGACAGTATTCTTGTTGACTCGGATACTTTTGATATTGTTCGCCTTATGCGTTTCTGTTCTCGTATTGCATCCTTGGTGATATTTAGCGCCCTCTGATTATCCCACACATATGATGATGCCATAGCCTTCCTGGTTGGTGCCTTCTTTTGATAATTACTTACTTACTTACTTACTTACTTCTTAATTTTGTATACTATGGAATAATAAATTTAAAAATTTTAGAGATTTTTAGTAAATGTAATTTGCATATATTTTGCATTGTCATGCATGGTGCAAGAAATGGCTCGTTTACAGATCGGTACCAGGCTACGTAAAGCTTTTTCGTGTCCACTTAAGAGAGTTGTACCTCTTACCTACCCCGTTGAAAGACGAGGTTCAACAGGTACTCTGATAGAACTCTATCAACATCAGAGGCCCGAGACTGTTCAACACGCTTCCACTACACATAAGGGGCATAACTGGCCGACCCCTCACAGTGATCAAGAGAACTGGATAAGCTCCTGCAAAAGATACCTGATCAACCATGCTGTGATTTGTACGTCAGGCTGAGAGCAGCTGCGTCCAACAGCCTGGTTGACCAGTACAGCAACGAGGAGCCTGGTCGACGACCGGGCCGCAAAGACGCTAAGCCACGGAAGCACCTCAAGGTAACCTCAAGGAAAGGTAACCTCAATCTTGACAATTTAGTTTCTATTTTCTAAAGAATTTACGAGCTATTAGCACTTTATGATAACCTGAGCCCAAGGGCATTACTATGGATGACCTTGTAATGCTATGCAGCTCGTAAAGTATTGAGTAATTATACGCCAACTCGCTATAATCTAGTGATTAAGATAGATTATAAATGTGACACGTAAGTACTCTGTGGATCCCGGGACGGTTTTGTGACGACATAAGAGAGTTGTTCCCCTCATCTCATCGTGACTTAAGAGGATTCGAACCATAAGAGGATCCCCACCAGCGCAAGGTGATGACGGAACTATCACGAGAAAGTGCCAAGTCATTACGACTTATAGCACTTGCATGGGGTGCAGAANTATATATATATATATATATATATATGACCACACTGCTGGCGTACAGGATCCCTAATGCTCGACCAACACTACCGGACAAAAGAGGATGGTAGCTGAGGCTATTTCCATCCCCCCTGCCGGCACTCGGTTGGTAATCTTGGGCATGGTATTTTATCAAATCACCTCATTCTTTGGGGCACACATGAGGAAAACAAATGGGAACAAGCCTGAATGGGCCCAGGGACTATACGCAACTGAAAACTCACACCCCAGAAGTGACTCAAACCCATACTGCCAGGAGCACAATGCTGGCGTACAGGATCCCTTAACCGCTCGACGTTCTATTCATTATGAGCGTTCATTCATTACTATGATTATCTGGCAGTTGCTTGGCCATGACGTAGTGTGTTTGCCCCTCTCTATAGAACAATGCACAGTTTAACTCTCCAAACCAAGTTGAAATGGAAGGGGTCCCAGCGGTCGGGCAGGACTCCACAAGCCTTGAGGTGCCAACAACTACTCCTAAAAGAGGCTTTTGCCGAGTATGCAACAAAAATACCGTCATAAACTCCAACGGTGGTGTTATCCACTTTCACACCGTCAACGAGGTAAAATGCAGTGGTTCCCACCAGCTTCCAAAGGGAAGCAATGACCAGCTGCCATTAACAGTTAGGGAAGAGACTCCCAAAAACCTAATCTCATTTGAAAACCTCACTCAAGCGATCATAGCGACGTCTGCTAGAACATTACCACACATCCCAAAAGCAGCCCGCCCAAATGCAGCAGCCAAACTCTGTAATCTTCTGAAAAGGGTCCATGATACCCCGGAAAACATTCAAGCGTGGCATAATGTCCTTTTGTATGGCAATGTATGTCTCACCGTCCCTCCAAGGAGGAACAAATCACTTGCATCCTCAGTCCTGAGGGCAATAAATGAATACCCAAAGGGGGATAACCTAGTTCGCCTGCCTCTTCGAGCAAAACACACCCACCGAAGATTTGGTAACTACTACATACCGGAAACGTTCAAAATCAGAGCACAAATCACCAAGAAAATTGAAGAGGGAAATACCGCAAGTGCTATTAGAGTCCTCACCAGTGATGAGAAAATTGCTCCTCGAAACTCAGCCACAGCACGGGCCCAGCAAAGCAAGCACCCACCCAGAGCCCCTCAAGGCAGCAACATCATTCCCCACCAGCCGACACCATTTCAGACCCATTAACTGTTGGTGAATCTGAGGTCTACAAAGCAGCCTTTACTTTTCCACCTGGGTCAGCAGGCGGCTTTACAGGATTAAAACCTCAACACATCAAGCAAATGTTAAATCCTGCGGTTGGAGATGCTGCACAAGGTCTTCTTATGGAACTCACAAGGTTTGTCAACATGTGCCTGGCCGGTGATATACCTGAGGTCATCAGGCCCCTCTTTTTTGGTGCCTTCCTCAGTGCTCTCAAAAAGAAAGATGAAGGAATCAGGCCAATCGCTGTTGGCAACACTCTCCGATGCCTGATTGCCAAGGCTGCTACGAGGGTTGTCAGCCAGCAAGCGGATGAATTGCTGAAACCAATTCAGCTAGGATTTGGAATCCCCCAAGGCTGTGAAGCGGCTGCCCATGCAGCACGAGCATACATCACCAACATTTCTGATGAAAAGGCCCTGCTCAAACTGGACTTTAAGAATGCCTTCAACATGATCAGAAGAGATGCAGTACTTTGTGCCATACATCGCCATTTCCGGCCCCTCTACCCGTTCATACTATCGTGCTACAGTGGTGAGTCAAAACTGCTCTTTGGTGAACATGAAAACAGATCATGTGAAGGTGTTCAATAAGGTGATCCTCTTGCTCCCCTTCTTTTCTGCTTAGTCTTAAAAGAAATCACTGAAAGCTTGTCCAGCGAGTTCAACATCTGGTTTTTTGATGATGGCACTATAGCTGGCACCGCAGACCACCTCTTGGCAGATATCAGGAAAATAATGGAGCAAGAAGTAAGCCTGGGTCTCTTCCTGATCCTTTCCAAGTGTGAAGTAGTCTCCTCCAACCCAGACATCGTAGCTAGAATAAGGTCTGCCTTGCCTGGAGCCCATGTCATTAGGGCCGAGAACAGCACCCTCCTTGGAGCCCCCCTCGGGTCTAACGCCATTGAAGAGATCCTTGACAAGAAAATCACAAAATCACAGACCTTAGGAGGATGGAAGACAGAATAGGTGACATCTATGACCACAATGCTTTATATCTCCTCACCAAATGCCTATCCCTATCGAAGCTAACCTACTTTCTGAGGTGCGCCCCATCTAACGACAACCGAAAGCTTGAAGAGTATGACCTCTTACTGAAGACCATGCTAGAAAAAGTTGTTGACCTCTCCCTCAACGAATGCCAGTGGAAACAAGCTACTCTTCCTGTCAGGCTCGGTGGCTTTGGTGTCTGCACTGCCACCCAAATTGCTGCCCCAGCCTTCCTGTATTCCTCCTCAGCCTCAGATGACCTGGTTAAGGAAATTCTACCTTACACCTTGAGTGATGTAGCAGGAATACAGGACCCCCACTACAAGGAATGCGACACGAAATGGAGTGCCATGGCAGACCGAGCACTCAGACCAGCCATGTTGAAAGCCAAGAAACAATCCAGTTGAGACAGCCCCATTGTAGACAAAGAAGCCACAGCTTTGCTGGAGGCAGCAACATCTCCCAGTGATCATGCACGCCTCACAGCTGTGCAGGCTCCCCATGCAGGGTACTTCCATTTGGCAATCCCTATGTCTGTGACAGGAACACGTCTTGATCCACAGGAGCTCCGTATTGCAGTTGCTCTCCGCCTTGCTGCCCCTATCCACACTGTTCGTAGGTGTATTTGTGGCGAGGCAGATGCTGACGAATATGGATTGCATGGCCTGCACTGTGGAAAATCTGGTGGTTGGCACACTAGACACGACGAAGTCAATGACATCATTAAAAGAAGCCATGCCTCTGCTCAGTGTCCAGCGGAGAGAGAGATCCATAGAACTGCAGAGGGCCAGGGCAGAACAAAGTTCAGAGAAAGAGAAGAGATTGTTATAGGGACGTCGAAGACGAGTGCAGAAATCTAAAGGACGAGATTCAAGGACAGGTTTACGAAGAAGGAAAGATTGAGGAAGATGAAGACCAGTGCTAACAGAAGAAAAGTGGGAACCCAGTTCGGTAGCGACCTGCAACGAGTCCGCCACAAGAGTACCACGGAGGTGAAGGACCGGTGAAACATCGGGAATGAACTTACCCGCTATCATATTACCCGGTGGAGACATGAGATGCCCAACATTCACGTTTAGCCATATGGATGGCTCTACGGGCAACCGCACTCGCCTTCCGAAAGAAAAGAAAAGAATCGGCCGTCTGCCGATGGTGGTGTCTCTTACAGGCTTCACGCTTACAGCGAACAGCCCGAGCAAGTCTGCATTCCACCAAGGAACGCACTTCTGTGGACCCTGAGAGGAAGAGCGAGGAATAGAGTGGAGGGCATCGTCGAAAACAGTGTCCTGAAAAAGGAGGAGAGAGCGAGGGAGAGGTCAGAGAGAGCAGCACTGAGGGTAAATAGGTTCCAGTCCACTGTAGCAAACTGCCACCTAGGGAAGGAGAAGGGAGGGTGAAAAGAGAAAAAGGTAACAAGGATGGGGAAATGGTCACTGCCATGGAGGTCATCAAGACCCTGCCACGAGAAATCTAAATAAATAGAAGACGAGCAAAGAGAAAGATCAAGACAGGAAAGGGTGCGAGTCCGAGAGTCCAAATGCGTGGGCTCACCAGAATTTAGAAGAGACAGGGAAGAAGAGAGGATAAACGGCTCAAGACGGCGACCTCGGGTGTTCGTCACAACATCACCCCAAAGGGAATGACGACAATTGAAATCACCCAGCAGGAGCACAGGCTCCGGCAAGGAGTCCAGTAGGTGTTTCAGATCAGGAAGAGAAAGTGGGACACTTGGGGAAAGATAAATGGGACAAACGGTGTACCATTTCCCCACAAAGATACATGTAGCAGAACAATGGAGAGGCGAAGGAAAAAGTAAGGGACAAAGAGAACATCAGAGCGAATCAAGAGAGGAGAAGAGTTAGGAGCCCCAGCAACAGCTGGGGGGGGGGGAGAAAGGAATAGCCACGAAAGTGACCAGGACGAGGACCAAGCATCGGCTCCTGGAGACAGACACAAAGGGGCAAAAACCGCGAAATCAGAAGTTGGAGTTCAAGGAAATTGGCGTAATAACCCGAACGTTCCATTGAAGAATAGATATCGACGAGAAGAGAAAGGACAACAACAGAGAACAAGGAAGAAACAAAGGCGAAGAGCAACATAGCACGTTAAAGATCAGGGTCGGGATCAGGGTCAGCAAAGTCAGGGTTAGGGGGGCATGGGTAAACTGAGCAAAGACGGAGGGAAGGAAGCAGGAGAACAGACCAGAGGCGGACGGGCGGGGTCCGGAGGAGAGGAGGAGAAACCGAGAGGAACAGTCAAGGACAGCAGCAGGAAGAGGGGGAGTAGAAAGAGGGAGCGCACCTCAGCAAGGGCAGCAACCGAGAGGGAAGCGGGGCCAAAGAAACCTCCATAGCAGGAACAGGGGCGCAACCACCGAAATGGGAGGGGAAGGAGCAATAGAGTCAGAAGTAGGGGCCGAGAAGAAAGCGAAGCCTTCTTACCCGCCGGGGAGGAGGAAGGAGAGGAGCCAGGCTTATGCTTCTGACTTAAAGAGACAGGTGTCCCAGCAACTACGTACTGGGCAACGGATTCCAGAGTCTCAACAGGAGAAGCTGAACGAGAGCACACACGACGGCCGTTAGGAGAGCGATGGACATCAGCCCACATTGACAGGTGGCGGGGAGAGTCAATAGATGGAGGAGAAGGATGGGAAGGAGGATTGGAGGGAGAGAGGAAGAAGACACAGGAGACATGACAGACCGGGTAGAAAGGAGAACCCAGACAGAGGACAGGAGGGGGGGACCCTTCGGGACAGAACTCAAAGGAACAGAGGAGGGGGTAGTGGCATATCAGGGTCCAAGGCCCGGAAACGGTTGTGAGTCTGAGGAAGGTGGGAAGGACGAGGAGAGGAAGAGCACAACACGCGAGCATAAGAGACCTTAGNACTCTTTTTCTGGTTGTCCTTAATGGTCTTCTTTCCTCTCTCCCTTCAGGCATCTTCTCCGCTCTCTATGTCAATGATCTTACCCTTTGCTGTCAGGGTGATGAGTTTTGCCTCTCTTTCAACGCGCCGCTTCACTTGCGATTGATGCCGTGTCGTCTGGGCCACCGATCATGGCTTCAAGTTTCTCTACTAAGACTTGTGCCATGACTTTTACTCAACGGGTCGTTCTTCGTCCCTCTTTGTCACTTTATGTTCATCCCCTTGAGTACAAAGATTCCGCGAAGCTTTTGGGTTATTCTTTAACACTCGTTTGTCGTGGTCTCCCCATATCTCTTACCTCCGTGTTGAGTGCTCTAAGACCCTTACCCCCTTCGGGTATTGTCCTATACTTCTTTTGGAGCGGATAGGCGCACTCTCCTTGCTTTACATTCCTCTCTCGTCCTGGCTAAGCTCGATTATGGATGCCCTGCTTACTCGTCTGCTTCTCCTTCTACTCTTCGCCGTCTTGATGCTTTGCAACGTACTGGGTTGCGCCTCAGTTCTGGGCCTTTCGTTTGCCTCCCGTCCTCAGCTTGTATGTTGACACTGACACTGGCTTCCTATCTCTCCAGACCATCGTGATCGTTACTATCTTCGCTATCTTGTGCGGTCCTTGCAACATCCTTCCTCTCGCCTCTGTCGTGCTTTAACTTTTGCCCCTCCTGCGGTTCCTGTTCCTCTTCACCACCTCCCTCTTTCTGTCCGGTTATCTCGCTTACGGATTCTCTTTCCGTTCGTATTTCTAATATTTCTCCTCCTCATGTTGTTCTTCTTTGCTGCCCCCGTGGAGAGTCCCCCCGTCCGCAGTTTTGTACATCCTTGACCGCGTCACTAAAGCTTTTACCCCTCCTACAGTTCTAAAACGCCTTTTCCATGAGCACTTTTCTTCTCACTCCCACTCTGTTTTCTGTCTTCACCGATGGGTCTAAGTCTGCGGTCGGTGTTGGCTACTCTGTTGTTTTTCCTGATCACACTTTATGTGTGGCTTACCTCCGGAGACCAGCATCTTTACAGCGGAGCTTTATGCTATTCTCTATGCTCTTCGTCTCCTGCTCTCTCGTTGTCAATCTTTCTTTGTAGTTGTTGTTGACTCTCGTAGTGCCTTCATGGCTCTCGGGTCATTTAATCCGGTTCATCCAGTGGTTGTCGAGATTCAGCATTGGCTGTTTCTTGTTCACAGTAAATTTAAGTCGGTTGAGCTTTGTTGGGTTTCCCAGCCATATTGGTGTCTCTTTAAATGAGCGTGCAGATGCTGCCGCCAGGAAGGCTGTCCGCTCTTGTCCCATCTCTCATAAAGTATTTCCTATTCCGACTTTATCCCGGTTATCCATCCTCCATCCTTACCCCCATTCGCAGGTTTGTTGGTTGTCTGTTACTGGTAACAAACTACGTTCTCCTAACAGTTGTGTCCTCGTGGCCGTCCTCCTACCACCGTAACCGGCGATGGGAAACGGCTCTGGTGACGTTGCATATTAGCTATACTCGCTTAACTCATGGTCACTTGATGGAGTGCCGCCCTGCTCCTTATTGTCCTAATTGCATTGTCCCTCTTACAGTCGTGCATATCCTTGTTGAATGTCCTTACTTCCAGGACGAGCGTGTGTCTTGTTTTCCGACCATCCCCCGCTGTTGCTTGTCTCTCGACAGTATTCTTGTTGACTCGGATACTTTTGATATTGTTCGCCTTATGCGTTTCTGTTCTCGTATTGGCATCCTTGGTGATATTTAGCGCCCTCTGATTATCCCACACATATGATGATGCCATAGCCTTCCTGGTTTGGTGCCTTCTTTTTGATAATTACTTACTTACTTACTTACTTCTTCTTAATTTTGTATACTAATGGAATAATTAAATTTAAAAATTTATGAGATTTTTTAGTAAAATGTAATTTGCATATATTTTGCATTGTCATCATGGTGCAAGAAATGGCTCGTTTACAGATCGGTACCAGGCTACGTAAAGCTTTTTCGTGTCCACTTAAGAGAGTTGTACCTCTTACCTACCACCGTTGAAAAGACGAGGTTCAACAGGTACTCTGATAGAACTCTATCAACATCAGAGGCCCGAGACTGTTCAACACGCTTCCACTACACATAAGGGGCATAACTGGCCGACCCCTCACAGTGATCAAGAGAGAACTGGATAAGCTCCTGCAAAAGATACCTGATCAACCAGGCTGTGATTGTACGTCAGGCTGAGAGCAGCTGCGTCCAACAGCCTGGTTGACCAGTACAGCAACGAGGAGGCCTGGTCGACGACCGGGCCGCAAAGACGCTAAGCCACGGAAGCACCTCAAGGTAACCTCAAGGAAAGGTAACCTCAATCTTGACAATTTAGTTTCTATTTTCTAAAGAATTTACGAGCTATTAAGCACTTTAATGATAACCTGAGCCCAAGGACATTACTATGGATGACCTTGTAATGCTATGCAGCTCGTAAAGTATTGAGTAATTATACGCCAACTCGCTATAATCTAGTGATTAAGATAGATTATAAATGTGACACGTAAGTACTCTGTGGATCCCGGGGACGGTTTTGTGACGACATAAGAGAGTTGTTCCCCTCATCTCAATCGTGACTTAAGAGGATTCGAACCCATAGAGGATCCCCACCAGCGCAAGGTGATGACGGAACTATCACGAGAAAGTGCCAAGTCATTACGACTATATAGCACTTGCATGGGGTGCAGAAAAGGATTTGGGATGGGACGGGGGAGAAAAAAGAGGAATGGTGCTCCAACCACTTGGACGGTGAGGGATTGAACGCCGACCTGCATGAAGCAGGCCATCATCCAGCCCAAGTGGTTGGGCAGGTGACGACGGAGCACTCGTAGCATTATGTAAACCATATATATGTCATGTTTTCTCTACTATATAACCTGTTGCCACCAAGATTTCGTCCATGGGCCCATCAGGTTAAATATAATACTTATTTGTCTGTAATTTAATAAATATGTATTTTATGAAATAATAAATATATAATATAAAAGGTATTCATAAAATTCTTGCTTTAACTATGTTTCAATATATCATCATGTGTATTTCAGTATTTCACTATATTCATAAATAGTTCTCATCTCAATTAATCATTGTCATATTATGATTTTACTCGAGACTTCCACATTGACAGGGAAACACACATGCGATTTGGGTGAGTAAAACACTTAATATCTATTATATTATATAATATATTATATATGAGTAATATTATAGTAATGAGTAATATGAGTAATATATAATATATATTATATTATATATATATTATATATATTATTATATATTATATTATCTATTCAATAATTAAGCCTATTCTCAATCCTAGACCGACTTACCCTCTGGTCTACCCAATCCTAATCACTAAACCCTCTTAGTCTCCGGAGATCATCTTTACTCTCAAACTATTGGCCCAATTTTTCTCACTTCATAACGACTCACTTCATAATAACAGACACATACTACTCACGGCATCAACTCACAAGTTCCACTTCACAGTATCTACATAAAATAGCCCGATACAGTGGCAGGATGAGGTCCACCAGCTAGAGAAATGTTACTAAAAAATAACATAAAAAGTGCATGCAACCGCGTAACGTGCTTGAGGTGGGGTCCCTTGATTGTTTCAACCTTGAGTTGGACATGTATATGAGTGGGATTGGTTAATTATAAATAAGAGCTGCCTCGTATGGGACAATAGGCCTTCTGCAGTTACCTTCATTCTTATGTTCTTATGTGGTCAGTTAGTTCTTATATGCTCCCTATATAAGGAGCTCCAGCATAGCACGTCCGCTTCGGGTTATGGCAAGCCATCAACTGGTTACTGGCGCCTGGATATCTCGACAAAAGAACTTGCACCTATCGTACTATCTTTCAAATAGCTGAAAAATCATGACGTCTATTTGCCTAATTTTGTTTACAAAATATTCGACGGTCAAAATCATGTCATCTGTCAAAAAATGGTAAAGAAACATTAATGATATACAAATTATGGACCCCTTCTAGTTTGGACCTAGTTTGTGGAGAGGAGGAATTAATGTGTAAGGCAGTGTAATGTCCGGTTAATTATTACTAAGTCTGATTCGAGTCACCTGATTGCTCCAACTGATTTTCTCACAGACAAATACTTCAGCACCGACGACTATTACAACACTGACAACTATTATAACACTGACAACTATTATAACACTGACAACTATTGCAATAGTATCCTCGAATACTTGTAAATATTATCAGTGATTTTTATGAGTCTAGTAATGATGTTAGAATAGTTTTATTAGTGGTAGTTTCAGCAGGAGCATTAACCTGGCGGGTGTCTGCTGCAGGTGGCGTGGTTGGCGTCGCTGCTCTGCGGCCTCACTGCTGGAGTCTGCGAGCCAGACTGTAGCGGCCCTTCCCCTCCGCCAATTATACCAGATCCTCTCAACTGCACTCAGTTTTACCTCTGTTTGGCGACCGACTTGCCCTCGGATGCTCCTGGGTTTTGTCCAGCTGGTTCATCCTTCAACCCAACAGCCGTAGATTGTTCTGGTACAACACCTTGTAGACCAAACTGCATGCTACCAGCGTGCAATTCAGCATGCACCAAAGATCTGGACATGATCTATGACCGGACGAATTGCAGTCGCTATTCTATTTGCTTGGGAAACAACCTCTTGGGGCCCTTCGACTGCCCAGCGGACAAACCTTACTTTGACGGCGTGAAGCAGGCCTGCAGCGCGGACAAGCGCGGGTGTTGCATCGACCCGTGTATTGCCTACTGCTATGCTGCAGGGACAGAAGCACCCGACCCCTATGACTGCACCAAGTACTACTTGTGTGTAGATGTGGGACTACCTTACGAGATGTTCCATAATACCTGCCCTTCAGGGTCCACCTTTGACGTACAGCTGGGTCACTGTGTGGTCGGCGCCACTTGTAATGCACTGTGTAACGACCCCACGGTTCCCGGGGAAGGAATCATCTCTATCTAGAGGATCCCAGGAGTCCATGACGTGCACGTCAACAGGATTATTCCCCAAGTGCACGACGTGTGACCAGCAGTACTTCAACTGTCACACCGACGGTCAGCCAGCCACCGTTGAGACCTGCACAGGAGCTTTGTTCTTCAACACCGACCCCTCCTTCCCTTACTGTGTCCAGCCCGTCGACTGCCCTCGCCCAGCGATGTGAGCCCACCTGCAGGCATTTACCTGCAAACATAGACGTCTTCTTCCACATACTTGGTAACACTAGGTGGTTGTTTCCACCTACCTGGAAACACTAGGTATATCCTACGACCTGTAGTCGGACTTAAGAATACCAACTCTCAAAGCCGACTCCAGGTAAACCTAGACCCCTAGGTACTTCCACCACCTACCTGAGACAACTACCATCCCCTGGGACCATTATCTACATCTGGGGTCTCTACCTGTACATGTATCCACTAATTACAATTGTGCCTCCTATCTTCACCTGATCAGTCCACTGTTTACTCGTGAAACTTGTAATTAATGTTTTTCAGCAAATAATGTGTAACTTTAAGCAAGTATTGTATAACTTGAAGTAAATAATGCATATCCTTTTAAATAATGTATAACTTAAAGGAAGTAATGACTGACTTAAACCAAAAAATTATAACGAGGCAAATAATGTATAACCAAGTATTTGTAACAAATCAAATATGTATAACTTAAACTAAGTCGTGTTTATTTAATCGTCATTATTTAATCATTCACTATTTTTAAAAATAGTGTATAACTTAAACTAAATATGTATAACTTATGCCAAATAGGTATAATTTCAACTAAATATGTATACCCTGAAGCAAGGAATATACAACCTGAAGCAAATATATACAGCGTCTATAAAGTAAAGTATCGCTGGAAACCGACTGTAAATTTTCATCAAGGAAACAGTCCAAAACTAACTGCTGAGTTTACCTTCCCTGGAGAAGAGAGAATGCAAAGATAGAGGAACATGTTATTGTGATTTTTTACAGTAGTAGTAAGTCAAGTCGTAGTAACTAAGTAGTCCCTAAATCCACAAGGGCTCCTCGTCACGGCCCTTGTGGATTTGTTCATTTGATGCATCACACAATTGTGATTTCTGTGTGTAGTGTAGTGTAAGTCACAGTCGTAATCTAAGTAGCAGTTGTAGCAAGTCTCAGTAGTAGTAATAGTTGAAGTAGAAGCAACAGTCTCAGAATTAATGATTGTCTCAGTGGTAGTAATAGCGGAAGTAGTAATAATATTCAAAGTAGCAGCGGTAGTACATGGTAGTAAAGTAGCAGAGGGAGTCATTACAATGGTAGTAAAGTAGCAGAGGGAGTCATATTAGTAGTAACACATCAGTAGTTATAGTAGTTTTAGTATTATAAAAAGTTGTAGTAATTATACTAGTATTATTAGTAGAATAAATCGTATTTACTATAGAATCAAACTTTACTTAAAACCAAAATGCAGAGCTTCAACATTTTTTAAAATACATCTTGTTATATCCAAGTAGAAGTAGATATAACTATGGCTGTAATTGTTGTAAGATTAGTTGTACAATTATTTGTCGTAAAAAATTAGTTGTACAATTATTTGTCATAGAAAGATTAGATGTAAAAGTGAAGACGTGCACATCATTCCAATAACTTCACGATGGCTGACAATTTTCCCACCAATTAATCAACAGATTTTTACCCAAGTCCTTATTTATCGTGTGAAATACTCTCAAATACCGGTAAGCTCTAACCACAATTTCACAGAGGCGCACTTCTAAATAACATAAACGACAATAATAGCAGGAACTTTAAGAATTATGCCTCGTGGCATTCATTCACTTCGAATTCATTTATACTGACACTGCTGCTTCTCAGCCAAGTTGTGATCCAATTTTGTGTTTCTTCCAATGCTGTGCCCTTCGGCCTTAATAAGTCGCTTCTCATGGGTAACTGTGTCGAAGGCCTTGTTGCGGTCCAGTTATACAACACCGTATTTGTTATTGTTGTCAACTGCCTGGAATATACTAGAATAAATAAAAGTAAATTGGTGGGACAGGAAGGACTACTTGTCAGTCGTGTGTTGGGTGTCTCTCGTCAACCTGTAATTTTCTACATGATTTTCATATAAGCTGCCATTATTGCTTTTAAGAGCTTTCCCAAGTTCAATGTCAAGCTTATGGTTGCAGCAAGAACTCTTTTTTTCCTTCGTCATGAATAATGGGATCACATTAGTAACCCTCCAGGCTGCAAATATAATGCCAGTTCCGATTTATTTTGTAATATACTCGTTTGAGGCTCATTGAGTTCCTACGTGCATTCTTTAAGGACTTTACTGAATACCTCGTCAGAAGAGGGAGATTTTCTTGGCTTAAGCCTCTCAGTCTGTTTAAGTAAATCCTTCTTTTATCAGTAATTTACATAGTTTGTTTACCTCAATGTTTTGGTTCATTGCTTCAATATAGAATAAATGTTCGAGGTTTTCCTTTGTGACGACCGATTCTAATTAGTATATTGACAATTTCCTCCCCTATATATATTAGTGGATAGTTCACTGGTTACTGTTTTCAGTGGTTTTGTCCTTACCACAATCTTCCCACGTAGTTGCTTTAAGATTCAACGTCACGTAAATGGCTTCCTTAACTGCATAAGACCTTTCTTTTTCTCTAATATCTTAACTGACCTGTTCCTTTAATTTATCGCACCAATCTGTCGTGTTCGGTTCTTCTGTTTTGTGTTTTCTCAGACACAAGACGAAGAACGGTAAATATGGATAGTGAAATGATATTTAATTTTTTTTATATTACTACAAAGGACACTCAATTATTAGTTCCATGAGATGATTGTTTGTATATGTTTGATGTCTCACCATTCTTGCAACTGTGTGTGATAGCCGTTGGGGTATAAGTTTTGCCTCTAAGGCATCTGCAGCAGTAGTGCACTCCTCATCCACAGTGCTCAGCTGGTCGCCATCAGCTGTTTCACCATCAATTGTTCTCCGTCAGCTGGTCACCGTCAGCTGTACAGCGTCTTCGACATGACCAAGCGGCTGCTGCTGGTGTCTCTCACAGTGAGAATATCTTCTAGTGTTTCTTACAATTACATAATCTTCTTACTGGTGTACTTACGTAACAGTACTTGTATAAACGAAACTGTGACTACGGTGGAGTGAGTTCTAGCTCCTTATACCCCGCCTACTAGTCTTGTTATACTTGTTGTGTTATAATTTAACTGTTTTGACGTTCGAATTCTTTGTCGAATCTGGCCTCAGAGTTGTGGATGGAGGTGACCTCCACAACTTCTTATTTCAGCTCATTCCACTTGAGGACCACCTGTACAGGGTACAAATATTTCCTTTCATTCCTTCAATTCATTTGCGTTTCATGCTTCACCTGTGTCCTCTTGTCCTAATTCTCTCAATATGAAGAGACTGTCATTGTCCACCATGTCTATTTCCTGTCAGTATCTTAAATGTTGTGATCATATTGGGCCACATTTTTTTACATCTGTAACCGGGAACGCTCTTTTCTGTCATCTCTACTTAACGTGTATATGCACGGACACTTTTACTGTGTCCAAAATAGCCGTTTGTGTATTCATACACAAAGTTTAACATAGACATACAATAGGTTAAATAGCAGCAAAAAATGAGTATATCTGCTTAAGTATGCTTACAAATTATTCTTTGATCAAAATTAAGCCATGTGTCTTAAAATGATGAAGAAATAATAATGAAATACAAATAAAGGTCCTTACAATTTTGGACCTAGTTTGTGAAGAGGAAGGACTGAGGTGTAAGGCGGCCTCCCTCACTCAGGCTGTCAACACAGACAAATGTCGTCTCCTAATATTTACCTTCAGCGTGTATGGTAAATTCTCCCCTGAGTCCAGACTCCTTCACTACGCTGGTTACACCAGAATGTCTCGAAGTTGTTATGATCAGCCTGGACTATCATCTGATGAATCTATGCCACACATAACAAACCTGGTGGAGAAGTTAATCTTAACAAACCCGATGGTGGAAGTCAACCTTATAAAACCCGATAGTGAAAGTCAGTCTTAACAAACCTGTTGGAAGAAGTCTGTCTTAATAAACCTGATGGTGGAAGTCAGGTTTAACAAACCTGTCGGAGGAAGGTAGCCTTAACACACCTGATGGTGGAATTCAGTCTTAACAAACCTGTTGGAAGAGGTCAGTCTTAAACCTGTTGGAAGAGGGCAGTCTTAACAAACCTGTTGGAAGAGGTTAGTTTCAACAAACCTGATGGTGGAAGTCAGGCTTAACAAACCTGATGGTGGAAGTCAGTCTTAACAAACCTGATGGTGGAAGTTAATCTTAACAAACCTGATGGTGGAAGTCAAAATTAACAAAACTTCATAAAGAAAACCAAAATTCCAACTCTCTGTAATTTTGCAATCGTCCAATAATTTACAAAAATAAAAGCAAGAAATCTGTTCTGGAAAGATCACTTGGTGTGTGTGTTTGTGTTAGTTGTGTGATTACATTATTATTTACACTTGCACAAGTGTGTGGGGGTCAGATACTTTATCATTCCCAGTTGAACGACTCATTACTGATTTAACATTGACACATTCCCCAGGTAGTGAGGCTTAACACAGGATGCCTCTGATGACCATGCTCATCCCTGTGACCCTCACTCAGCAGACTCTCGGTTGTCATAGCCCACCTTAGACTGCCCACCAATAGCTCACCCAACCCACTACCAGTGGCCCCAACCCTCGCAATCACTGCGGTTCTTCGGTTCGAAACGGTTCCTTCTATTGATACTCGTCCCTCTCATTGGCTTCGCTATGTTGATGACATTTTTGCTTTATGGCCTCATGACCTTAATCTTTTCCAGCCTTTCCTCGCCTCTCTTAACAATCTGGCTCCTTCTATCCATTTCAAAGTTGAGTGGGAATCTAATTCCCTCCTTCCTTTTCTTGATGTTCATGTTCACAGCTTTGTGTCTGGGTTCTCTTTCTCTGTCTACCGTAAACCCATGCATAGTGGCATGTACATTCACTTCTTTTCCTACCATCCTCCTTCTGTTAAGAAAAGTGTCCTCGTCTCTCTCTTCCTCCGCTCTCTACGCATCAGCGACCCTCAGTTTCTTGATTCTGAAATTGCCTTTATCTACAAATCATTCTCTCGCCTTGGTTACCCTTTGCATTTCATCAACTGTGCCTACTCTCAAGCTAAACGAAATTTCTTTCATCCTAAACCTGCTTCCAACACTAGTAGCACTGTACTATGCCTTCCCTTCATATCTGAACTCAAAACTTTTACCAATACCTTTCGCTCTTGACATTAAACTCGCCTTTCGACAAACTAACACACTTCGTAGCAATCTAGTTCACACTGCTCCTCCTGCTTCTAATGCTGCTGGTGTCTACTCTATTTCCTGTTCGTCTTGTCCTCTCCAATACTTTGGCGAAACTGGCCGTACACTGAATGACAGACTTAAAGAACACAAAAGAAGTGTTAAGTTTGCAGACACTAACAATGCTATCTTCTGCCATGTGAGGGATTCTAATCATCCCATTGATTGGTATTCCTCCAAAATAATCTTTCCTGCCTCTACTCTACACAGACGCCGTCTTGTGGAATCGGCTCTGATACACAATGTACCCAACATGAACTTGAGTCCCGGCTTTGTTGCTGTGGACTCTTCCCTTTCACAGTATATACTCAAATGCTCTAATCTTTCTAACAAACGTGACCTAACATAAGCCTTCCCCTTCAATTTATCTTTCTTTCTCTTTCCTTTCTTTCTCTCTTCTCCTACGCTCCCTTGCTATCCTCTTCTTATTCCTATCTCCTTATCATTTGGTGGTTTTAATAGGAGCTGCCTCGTATGGGCCAGTAGGCCTTCTGCAGCTCATATTATTATTACTATCCCCTCTACTACACCTTACTTTGCTCCTCAGCTCTCTCTTGCCTATTTATTGCCTGTCTCTCTACATCCTCATCACAATCGACTTGAGAATGGTCCAGGACGGACCGAAACGTCGTCGTCCCTTCACCTTCTAGTGTGTGGTCTGGTCAACACTGATCCTTTGTCAGCACCATGTCCGTTAATTCAGCATCTGAGTTCCTTCTCCAAGGGAAACCTTTTCTCGCCATGTCATCTTCCCATTCTAACTCTAGCAACTATGACAACACTGACAATAATAACAACACTGACAGCTATAGCAACAATTATAATTATGACAACACTGACAATAATAACAACCCTGACAACTATAGCATCAATTATAATTATGACAACACTGACAATAATAACAACACTGACAACTATAGCAACACTGAAAACAATAACACTGATAACTATAACAACACTGACACTATAGCAATCATGACAACAATTGCAACACTGATAATAATAACAACACTAACAACTGCAATACTTATAACTATAACGACACTGACAACTATAGCAACACTGACAACTAAACAATATTGACAACTATAGCGTGTTATGATCCCAGGTAGCTGAAAAACGAGTCTTCCCGTGAGAATTATTCTACCAGGCCTGACCTAACTAAGAGATTAAGGAGATGTAGTCCTGGATATTTGTATGGTAAACATTTGATTGAATTTGAGAAACGGTTTGCAAAGATGGGAAGTGAATAAGGATATAGATAAATGACTGGTCATGAGATGTGGGGAATTTGCTGGGGGGTGTGAGGCTCGTTTCTGAGGACGTTGACCTCACTTGAGCACCAGACATAGTGAGGGGAAGTCGTGCTCCGTGTGAGCTCCTGCTAGAGAGGAACCCCCCTAGTTGATATACCTTCAAAAGGAAGGAAGTGTGCAGACGTTTCAGCTGTGGAGTCAAGCTGGGAATGTGCGGTCTCAAGTCTTGGACGGCAAGAAGAGTTGTGAAGCCACCCAGAGACATTTTCGAGGGCCGTGGGAGCGCCCTGGTCAGGCGCCATCGAGACAGACTACCCTCTCAAGAGTCTTTTTGTGGTAAGCACAAATTTAACCAATTAATAGTGATTACCTACAGTTGGTCGTATGCCCAGCGACCATAGTCGATGTTTATTAATATGTTAGGCATGTTTTGATAAGGCAGAAAGCCTAACTAAGAGGACACAGATGAAAGAGACAGCTGGAGGGACAAGCAGCACGTCCTCTCCCATCTACCGTCTGGAGCCAACTGATCGGCTATCGACTGAGGACAGCTCCCAGAGTGAGGAGCCACCTACCAGCAAGGTGCAGCATGGATGCGCCCAAACGGGGGAGTCCATACTCACGGCGTTCGGTAAGTAGGGAGATGTCAAGTGAAATATTTATTGTGTGCGATTCATTTCAGTTATGTGTGTGTAGAGGAACAGTTTTATTGGCATATCGGTGGGTTACTGGTTAGTACTGAGGAAGGAGTTGATGGGAGTACTCTGAGGCCAGAGAAGATGTTGATGATTGGAACTTCAAGCCTGTAGGGATAGATGTTGTACTCTGTGGAAGAGCAAGCCCCATAGTGAGGAATTGGACCTCATAGTATGAGAAGAGGAGCAGCGAAGTCTCACATGTTTCTGTGGAAATGGTAGTGGAGTACCACTGGAGTCCAAGGAGAACCTCATGGTGCAGCAGCCTGGAAGAGCTACAGAGGATCCTGGTAGATAAACCTGGAAGAACCTGATGATGTCAGGGTAGTGAACTTGCAGATGTTGGAAGGAAGTTCTTGTTGACTACTTGTAGGAAGTTGGTAGAGTGCTTGATTGTCGTTAGCGTGCAAGACGCAGTGAAAGGTGGGTGATTGATTATCATTTCTATGCCAAGGAATACCTATATTGAAGTTTACAGAGAGTTAAAGCTGAATTACCAACAAATATATATATATATATATATATATATATATATATATATATATATATATATATATATATATATATATATATATATATGCAAACAAGCCTGAATGGTCCCCAGGACTAGATACAACTGAAAACTCACACCCCAGAAGTGACTCGAACCCATACTCCCAGGAGCAACGCAACTGGTATGTACAGGGATGCCTTAAACCACTTGACCATCACGACCGGACATAAGGAAGTGATAGCCGAGGCTATATGAACCACTTCCCCGCCGGCACCTGGATGGTTATCTTGGGCATAGCATTTTATCAAATCACCTCATTTTTTGGGCAACATGTGAGGAACACAAATGCAAACAAGCCTGAATGGTTCCCAGGACTAGATACAACTGAAAACTCACACCCCAGAAGTGACTCGAACCCATACTCCCAAGAGCAACGCAACTGGTATGTACAGGGATGCCTTAAACCACTTGACCATCACGACCGGACATAAGGAAGTGATAGCCGAGGCTATATGAACCACTTCCCCCGCCGGCAACATACCAGTTGCGTTGCTCCTGTGAGTATGGGTTCGAGTCACTTCTGGGGTGTGAGTTTTCAGTTGTATCTAGTCCTGGGGACCATTCAGGCTTGTTTGCATTTGTGTTCCTCACATGTTGCCCCAAAAAATGAGGTGATTTGATAAAATGCTATGCCCAAGATAACCATCCAGGTGCCGGCGGGGAAGTGGTTCATATAGCCTCGGCTATCACTTCCTTATGTCCGGTCGTGATGGTCAAGTGGTTTAAGGCATCCCTGTACATACCAGTTGCGTTGCTCCTGGGAGTATGGGTTCGAGTCACTTCTGGGGTGTGAGTTTTCAGTTATATATATATATATATATATATATATATATATATATATATATATATATATATATATATATATATATATTATATGAATATAATATATTATATATATATATATATATATAATATTGTATATATATGAATATATTATATATATATATAAATATATATAATATATATAATTTAAATATACTATATATTATATATTCTATATATATATATAATATATTTAATATATAATATATACTACATAATATATATATATATATCTATATATATATATGAATATATATATATATATATATATATATATATATATATATTATTATACCACACTGCTGGCGTACAGGATCCCTTAACTGCTCGACCAACACTACCGGACAAAAGAGGATGGTAGCTGAGGCTATTTCCATCCCTCCTGCCGGCACTCGGTTGGTAATCTGGGCATGGTATTTTATCAAATCACCTCATTCTTTGGGGCACACATGAGGAAAACAAATGGGAACAATCCTGAATGGGCCCCAGGACTATATGCAACTGAAACTCACACCCCAGAGTGACTCGAACCCATACTCCCGGAGCACAATGCTGGCGTACAGGATCCCTTAACCTCTCGACGTTCTATTCATTATGAGCGTCAATTCATTACTATGATTATCTGGCAGTTGCTTGGCCATGACCTAGTGTGTTTGCCCCTCTCTATAGAACAATGCACAGTTTAACTCTCCAAACCAAGTTGAAATGGAAGGGGTCCCAGCGGTCGGGCAGGAGTCCACAAGCCTTGAGGTGCCAACAACTACTCCTAAAAGAGGCTTTTGCCGAGTATGCAACAAAAATACCGTCATAAACTCCAACGGTGGTGTTATCCGCTTTCACACCGTCAACGAGTAAAATGCAGTGGTTCCCACCAGCTTCCAAAGGGAAGCAATGACCAGCTGCCATTAACAGTTAGGGAAGAGACTCCCAAAACCTAATCTCATTTGAAAACCTCACCCAAGCGATCATAGCGACGTCTGCTAGAACATTACCACACATCCCAAAAGCAGCCCGCCCAAATGCAGCAGCCAAACTCTGTAATCTTCTGAAAAGGTCCATGATACCCCGAAAACATTCAAGCGTGGCATAATGTCCTTTTGTATGGCAATGTATGCCTCACCGTCCCTCCAAGGAGGAACAAATCACTTGCATCCTCAGTCCTGAGGGCAATAAATGAATACCCATAGGGGGATAACCTAGTTCGCCTGCCTCTTCGAGCAAAACACACCCACCGAAGATTTGGTAACTACTACATACCGGAAACATTCAAAATCAGAGCACAAATCACCAAGAAAATTGAAGAGGGAAATACCGCAAGTGCTATTAGAGTCCTCACCAGTGATGAGAAAATTGCTCCTCGAAACTCAGCCACAGCACGGGCCCAGCAAAGCAAGCACCCACCCAGAGCCCCTCAAGGCAGCAACATCATTCCCCCACCAGCCGACACCATTTCAGACCCATTAACTGTTGGTGAATCTGAGGTCTACAAAGCAGCCTTTACTTTTCCACCTGGGTCAGCAGGCGGCTTTACAGGATTAAAACCTCAACACATCAAGCAAATGTTAAATCCTGCGGTTGGAGATGCTGCACAAGATCTTCTTATGGAACTCACAAGGTTTCTCAACATGTGCCTGGCCGGTGATATACCTGAGGTCATCAGGCCCCTCTTTTTTGGTGCCTTCCTCAGTGCTCTCAAAAAGAAAGATGACGGAATCAGGCCAATCGCTGTTGGCAACACTCTCCGACGCCTGATTGCCAAGGCTGCTACGAGGGTTGTCAGCCAACAAGCGGCTGAATTGCTGAAACCAATTCAGCTAGGATTTGGAATCCCCCAAGGCTGTGAAGCGGCTGCCCATGCAGCACGAGCATGCATCACCAACATTTCTGATGAAAAGGCCCTGCTCAAACTGGACTTTAAGAATGCCTTCAACATGATCAGAAGAGATGGAGTACTTTGTGCCATACATCGCCATTTCCGGCCCCTCTACCCGTTCATACTATCGTGCTACAGTGGTGAGTCAAAACTGCTCTTTGGTGAACATGAAAACAGATCATGTGAAGGTGTTCAATTAGGTGATCCTCTTGCTCCCCTTCTTTTCTGCTTAGTCTTAAAAGAAATCACTGAAAGATTGTCCAGCGAGTTCAACATCTGGTTTTTTGATGATGGCACTATAGCTGGCACCGCAGACCACCTCTTGGCAGATATCAGGAAAATAATGGAGCAAGAAGTAAGCCTGGGTCTCTTCCTGATCCTTTCCAAGTGTGAAGTAGTCTCCTCCAACCCAGACATTGTAGCTAGAATAAGGTCTGCCTTGCCTGGAGCCCATGTCATTAGGGCCGAGAACAGCACCCTCCTTGGAGGCCCCCTCGGGTCTAACGCCATTGAAGAGATCCTTGACAAGAAAATCACAAAATCACAGACCTTAGGAGGATGGAAGACAGAATAGGTGACATCGATGCCCACAATGCTTTATATCTCCTCACCAAATGCCTATCCCTATCGAAGCTAACCTACTTTCTGAGGTGCGCCCCATCTTACGACAACCGAAAGCTTGAAGAGTATGACCTCTTACTGAAGACCATGCTAGAAAAAGTTGTTAACCTCTCCCTCAACGAATGCCAGTGGAAACAAGCCACTCTTCCTGTCAGGCTCGGTGGCTTTGGTGTCTGCACTGCCACCCAAATTGCTGCCCCAGCCTTCCTGTATTCCTCCTCAGCCTCAGATGACCTGGTTAAGGAAATTCTACCTTACACCTTGAGTGATGTAGCAAGAATACAGGACCCCCACTACACGGAATGCGACACGAAATGGAGTGCCATGGCAGACCGAGCACTCAGACCAGCCATGTTGAAAGCCAAGAAACAATCCACTTGAGACAGCCCCATTGTAGACAAAGAAGCCACAGCTTTGCTGGAGGCAGCAACATCTCCCAGTGATCGTGCACGCCTCATAGCTGTGCAAGCTCCCCATGCAGGGTACTTCCATTTGGCAGTCCCTGTGTCTGTGACAGGAACACGTCTTGACCCACAGGAGCTCCGTATTGCAGTTGCTCTCCGCCATGCTGCCCCTATCCACACTGTTCGTAGGTGTATTTGTGGCGAGGCAGATGCTGACGAATATGGATTGCATGGCCTGCACTGTGGAAAATCTGGTGGTTGACACACTAGACACGACGAAGTCAATGACATCATTAAAAGAAGCCATGCCTCTGCTCAGTGTCCAGCGGAGAGAGAGATCCATAGAACTGCAGAGGGCCAAAGAGATTGTTATAGGGAAGTCGAAGACGAGTGCAGAAATCTAAAGGACGAGATTCAAGGACAGGTTTACGAAGAAGGAAAGATTGAGGAAGATGAAGACCAGTGCTAACAGAAGAAAAGTGGGAACCCAGTTCGGTAGCAACCTGCAACGAGTCCGCCACAAGAGTACCACGGAGGTGAAGGACCGGTGAAACATCGGGAACGAACTTACCCGCTATCATATTACCCGGTGGAGACATGAGATGCCCAACATTCACGTTTAGCCATATGAATGGCTCTACGGGCAACCGCACTCGCCTTCCGAAAGAAAAAAAAGAAAAGAATCGGCCGTCTGCCGACGGCGGTGTCTCTTACAGGCTTCACGCTTACAGCGAACAGCCCGAGCACAGTCTGCATTCCACCAAGGAACGCACTTCTGTGGACCCTGAGAGGAAGAGCGAGGAATAGAGTGGAGGGCATCGTCGAAAACAGTGTCCTGAAAAAGGAGGAGAGAGCGAGGGAGAGGTCAGAGAGAGCAGCACTTAGGGTAAATAGGTTCCAGTCCGCTGTAGCAAACTGCCACCTAGGGAAGGAGAAGGGAGGGTGAAAAGAGAAAAAGGTAACAAGGATGGGGAAATGGTCACTGCCATGGAGGTCATCAAGAACCTGCCACGAGAAATCTAAATAAATAGAAGACGAGCAAAGAGAAAGATCAAGACAGGAAAGGGTGCGAGTCCGAGAGTCCAAATGCGTGGGCTCACCAGAATTTAGAAGAGACAGGGAAGAAAAGAGGATAAACGGCTCAAGAAGGCGACCTCGGGTGTTCGTCACAACATTACCCCAAAGGAATGGCGACAATTGAAATCACCCAGCAGGAGCACAGGCTCCGGCAAGGAGTTCAGTAGGTGTTTCAGATCAGGAAGAGAAAGCGGGACACTTGGGGAAAGATAAATGGAACAAACGGTGTACCATTTCCCCACAAAGATACATGTAGCAGAACAATGGAGAGGCGAAGGAAAAAGTAAGGGACAAAGAGAACATCAGAGCGAATCAAGAGAGGAGAAGAGTTAGGAACCCCAGCAACAGCTGGGGGGGGGGGGGAGAAAGGAATAGCCACGAAAGTGACCAGGACGAGGACCAAGCATCGGCTCCTGGAGACAGACACAAAGGGGCAAAAACCGCGAAATCAGAAGTTGGAGTTGAAGGAAATTGGCGTAATAACCCCGAACGTTCCATTGAAGAATAGATATCGACGAGAAGAGAAAGGACGACAACAGAGAACAAGGAAGAAACAAAGGCGAAAGAGCAACATAGCACGTTAAAGAAGATCAGGGTCGGGATCAGGGTCAGCAAAGTCAGGGTTAGGGGGGCATGGGTAAACTGAGCAAAGACGGAGGGAAGGAAGCAGGAGAACAGACCAGAGGCGGACGGGCGTGGTCCGGAGGAGGAGAAGGAAGAGGAGGAGGAGACAACCGAGAGGAACTGTCAAGGACAGCAGCAGGAAAAGGGGGAGTAGAAAGAGGGGAGCGCACCTCAGCAAGGGCAGCAACCAAGAGGGAAGCGGGGGCCAAAGAAACATCCATATCAGGAACAGGGGCGCAACCACCGAAATGGGAGGGGAAGGAGCAATAGAGTCAGAAGTAGGGGCCGAAGAAGAAAGCGAAGCCTTCTTACCCACCGGGGAGGAGGAAGGAGAGGAGCCAGGCTTATGCTTCTGACTTAAAGAGACAGGAGTCCCAGCAACTACGTACTGGGAAACGGATTCCAGAGTCTCAACAGGAGAACCTGAACGAGAGCACACACGACGGCCATTAGGAGAGCGATGGACATCAGCCCACATTGACAGGTGACGAGGAGAGTCAATAGATGGAGGAGAAGGATGGGAAGGAGGATTGGAGGGAGACGAGGAAGAAGACACAGGAGACATGACAGACCAGGTAGAAAGGAGAACTCCAGAGAGAGGACCAGGAGGGGGGACCCTTCGGGACAGAACTCAAAGGAACAGAGGAGGGGGTAGTGGGCATATCAGGGTCCAAGGCCCGGAAACGGTTGTGAGTCTGAGGAAGGTGGGAAGGACGAGGAGAGGAAGAGCATAACACGCGAGCATAAGAGACCTTAGCTTAAGGCAGGAGCCGGCGAACCTGGCGCCTTGCCTCAGGAAAAGACAAACGCTCCCGGTGCTTCAAATTGAGGATGGCCGCCTCAAGCTTGTAAGGGATACACGCACGGGAGAAGGTAGGATGGGCCTCACCACAGTTGAAGCAGCGAGCCTGGGGAGAAGTGCACTCTGACTTAGAGTGACCTTCACCCCCCACACAAAGGACAGAGAAAGACAGTCCCAGACCAGTGGAGGGCACCCTCCCCAAACCTCCAGCACTTGTTACAGAGCATAGGAGAAGGATGTACTCCTAGACAGAGCACCTGGCATCAGCAAGAATGACAGAGGGCGGAAGGGTCCTACCATCTAAGGTAATCTTCACAACCCGAAGTGGTTGACAGCGACGACTACGAGGGGAACGAGTAAACGTGTCTACCTGGAGGACAGAATGGCCTTGGGCATCAAGAATATGCCGAATATCATCGTGGCAGTCCTGCAGATTCCGAACACCGGTCGCAACATGGGGCTGGAGGAGAATAGTGCCAACACTGGCATTCAACCGAGCGTTCTTTGAGACCCGAACAGGGGTCTCACCAAGGCAGGATAAGGATGCAGCAGGAAGCGGCAACCTGAGAAGTAGCAGCAATGACACATGTACCTAGACGAGTGGGGTTGAAGGTAACAGAGGCATCCACGGAATCAACAAGATGTCGATGGAGGGAGAAATCGTCAGGAGGCGTAGAATCAAGAGGGAGCAGATCAAAGTATTTGGCCCATGAAGCGGGACCAAACAAGGTCTGATATGCATCAGTATCGGTAGCAATCGAGTGAGTGCGGCCGTGGCACGGACGGCATTGAGAACCCCCAGAGAGAAAGGGGTTAAAAGGTGCAGTAGTCACAACGAGAGACTTAGCCGTGCCAGGGGACGAAGTTGTCACCACTAGGGGCGTGAGGTTCAACTCAACCACAGAGGAGGGAGGGGAGCCGAGGGGAGAAGTCAGGAGTGTCAAAGAAGAAGCAAGGTCGGGCCCCAATGCAGCGGGGGCTTCAGAGCCCGTTCTTCCAATACAGTCCGACTCGGGGGCTTGGTCGCCCACCCCATGAGCCTGAGAGGGTACAAGAGAAACATTCAACGACATAAATACGAAGAGAGACATTTTCATCCTCGAATGTTCCCTATACCCACCATGGAGCCACAATTAGAGGCAGGACACCCAACAAGAAGCTATCGCTGATCACGCTGGGGTCCCCTAGGGGTGCGTCGTGAGTATACGTCCCACAAATGTCACCTTAAGAACCACC
The DNA here is from genome assembly GCA_020271785.1 of Procambarus virginalis. NCBI lineage: Eukaryota > Metazoa > Arthropoda > Malacostraca > Decapoda > Cambaridae > Procambarus > Procambarus virginalis. The sequence goes on from WNGS01005948.1 coordinate 113,349, forward strand.
AGTCCATCGACATCGGGATCAGTGACGAAAGGAGGATTGACAATAAAAGGTTCCCCTTGCTTGCGACGTTGGGTACTATAGTTCTACGGGTGCAAGAGTATGCCTCCTCAAGCACCCGGGCCTCAAAATAGAAGAAGTCCAAAGGAATAACCAAAACAAGCAAAAGGTCAGCAGGAAACGACAAGCAGATAGGAGAAGAGGGGGGAGAAAAATGAAACAGAAGGAAAAGGAAAAGTCGTTCAGCACAATTAGAGAGGACAGCAGCAGGGGTTAAAAAAAGGGGTTAAAAGGTGCAGTAGTCACAACGAGAGACTTAGCCGTGCCAGGGGACGAAGTTGTCACCACTGGGGGCTTGAGGCTCAACTCAACCACAGAGGAGAGAAGGGAGCCGAGGGGAGAAGTCAGGAGGGTCAAAGGAGGAGCAAGGTCGGGGCCCAATCCAGCGGGGGCTATAGAGCCCGGACTTCCAATACAGTCCGACTCGGGGGCTTGGTCGCCCACCCCATGAGCCTGAGAGGGTACAAGAGAAACATTCAATGACATAAATACGAAGAGAGACATATTCATCCTCGAATGTTCCCCTATACCCACCATGGAGCCACAATTAGAGGCTGGACACCCAACAAGACGCTATCGCCGATCATGCTGGGGTCCCCTAGGGGTGCGTCTTGAGTATACTTCCCACAAATGCCACCTTAAGAACCACCAGTCCATCGAGATTGGGTTCAGTGACGAAAGGAGGATTGACAATAAAAGGTTCCCGTTGCTCACGATGTTGGGCACTATAGTTCTACGGGTGCAAGAGTATGCCTCCTCAAGTACCCGGGCCTCAAAATAGAAAAAGTCCAAAGGAATAACCAAAACAAGCAAAAGGTCGGCAGGAAACGACAAGCAGATAGGAGAAGAGGGGGGAGAAAAACGAAACAGAAGGAAAAGGAAAAGTCGTTCAGCACAATTAGAGAGGACAGCAGCAGGAGCACAAGGCTACAAAAGGACAGAGGACTGTCCCAAGGAGCTTCACACTCCGGCAGCCGTCCACTGAGCCCCCCTCACGGCATCAACGAGCTGAAAAGGGAGGGGGGGGGGGACAAAATTAATAAGTATTGACTTATTTTACATATTAAAAACTATAATTTACCAGAGATTAAGAGCAAAGAAAATATTTAACAACATATATTTAACATGATCCACATTACCATAACAACCAGAATACAGCAAAGTAATACACAATGACATCACAAGAATGTGATGAGTCTTCGAGCCGGAGAGTTCAGGGACGAGGGTTTGATCCCACTGTATGACCTTAATATTTACTCATCATAGAAATGACTGTCTTCCAGGACTTAGCTTTGATATAGATAAGCTGTGTGAGAGAGGTTAAAGCATTATAAACTATATTCTTGTGTTTCAATTAATAATTTAAATAATTTGTTAGACAATGTTTATGCCTACAACGCTTCATGGAGAGGCTTGTAATGTGTAGAAATATTGTTTAAAGACGTTTTATAACTTGTGATCTAGAAATTTCAATATGGCATCTAAATGAAGTCAGTCAATTAAGCCCGTATTTGGCGGCGCTCAACCCACTCTAGTGATTTAATTATTATGTTTGTTGTATCACTATCCCGTGAGATGTTGCCGTAGCGAACAATGCGGTGGCTGTGGTGACAACGCACAATGTGTTACACGGAGCGTCAACTACACAACTACTGTTTGTTACGACAAAATTGGAACCTGCAGAGCAGTCAAAGTGATTTTGCTCTTCCACTAGTCCCTCCTTGGGACACAAGTAGTACTTATAGCAATCGTAAACATCGGGTGCCTCTATCTGGCCGGGATAGCTGTAGGAAATACACACGTCCCCACAGCACTTGGTGTCGTCCACACCGCAGGCCTCGCCGTCGAAGTAAGGCTTGTCACTGGGGCATTCCAAGGGCCCAATAACGATTTCTTCCCAACAAATGTAGTGGCTGTTGCAGCTCCTCGGGTCTGAGATCGTGTCCAAGTTGCTGTCGTATGTAAGATCGCATGGTGGCAGCCTGCAGGAAGGGTCACATGGCACAGTACCAGTACAGCCCGGAGGAGTTGCAGTTGCGTCGAAGGTCGTAGCAGTCGGACAAGGCAGTGAAGCAGTTGAGGGCATGTTGTCCCCAAACAAATGTAACACTGAGTACAGTTCAGAGGATCCGCCACCTTATCCAGAGGGTTCTTCCTGTGACAGTCTGGGTCACAGTTTCCAGCAGAGAAGACCTGGGTGATGCAGAGCAGGGCCGCCACCTGCAGCAGACACCCGCTATGTTAATGTTCCTGCTGAAACTACCACCGATAAAACATGTTAAAATATATCAAACTTGATCTGGAATTAGAAATAAAATGTAATACAAGTCAGTAACAAGCGAGCCAAGAATTTGTGGAAAGATACTGTTGTTATAGTTGTCAGTTTCGCTTATTATACTACTCACTATTGTTGTTGTCGTTATTCTCACTTGTCTCTCGGTCAGTCGTCTGTCCCTTTCGGACAAGTCAACCCAAAACCCGAAGAGTGCTTATTTTAACCAGATCACCCTAGGCGCTTCTGGAACTTGGAGATGGGTTCAACATCACACGTTTAGGGGGGTGCGTCTCCAATACTGACCTCGTTGTCACGTGCACACACCCACTCGAGCTGCCATGACTCCCCACTCTCTCCTTATTTGGTATGATCTCCTCAATCCCCTTTTCTGAAATATTACTCTGAACTACCCTGTCCACAGCTATGGTTCTTGGTTCTTTCTCTCTCTCTCTCTTTCTCTTTTCTACTTTGTGAGAAGCCTCACTAGGACAAGGGAAGACACCTGTTAACTACACAGATTTAATAACAAAACAGAACATGTACAAAGCATTCACATATAATACAAGGGAATATAAACCTCTCAACTTTATGATATCATAACCTGGTTGCAGATCAAATACATCAGGACTCTATTAGTCTCTTATAGCAAGTGGTCACCCAACTTCAGGCTTGCCGCTTACACTATCCACCTCACCAAGTGGATAAATCTTACAAGATAAATACCGCACTATCAGCCCTGGCAATATATACATATATATATATATATATATATATATATATATATATATATATATAATATATATATATATATATATATATATATATATATATATATATATATTAGTATATTTTGGTAGCAGTCTTTCCTGTAGACATATGTTATTAAATATGTCCGAAAAAGTAAGATTAATTCTAACACGAATTTTCTCAATTTTCTTATGTTTCTTTTTACTGATGATGGTAAATTAAAAATCAATTCTCCAAAATTCATTCTTTATTTCTAGTCTGACGCGACACTTGAGCGCGTTTCGTAAAACTTATTACATTTTCAAAGACTTTTAGTTTATCTACACAACTTATGCTTTATGAAACAAACATTGGCTCTTATACCTGCATTTGGGTGAGGTGATGTAATACATTAGTGGGGTGAAACACAGAACATGGAAAACGGGGTATAGATTTGTAGAAGTAGAAGTCGGGTCCCAATGGAACTGCAGAAGGCCTATTGGCCCATATTTCTTGATGTTTCTATATTGGAGCGGAGTCTTGAAGTGGGTAGAATATAGTTGTACGTTAATTGGCTGTTGATTGCTGGTGTTGACTTCTTGATGTGTAGTGCCTCGCAGATGTCAAGCCGCCTGTTGTCACTGTATCTATCGATGATTTCTGTGTTGTTTGTTAAGATTTCTCTGGTGATGGTTTGGTTGTGGGAAGAGAGTATATGTTCCTTAATGGAGCCCTGTTGCTTATGCATTGTTAAACGCCTGGAAAGAGATGTTGTTGTCTTGCCTATATACTGAGTTTTTTGGGGCTTACAGTCCCCAAGAGGACATTTGAAGGCATAGACGACGTTTGTCTCTTTCAAAGCGTTCTGCTTTGTGTCTGGAGAGTTTCTCATGAGTAGGTTGGCAGTTTCTTGGTTTTATAGTAAATCGTTAGTTGTATCTTCTGATTTTCGTCTGTAGGGATAACATTTCTATTAACAATATCTTTCAGGACCCTTTCCTCCGTTTTATGAGCTGTGGAGAAGAAGTTCCTGTAAAATAGTCTAATAGGGGGTATAGGTGTTGTATTAGTTGTCTCTTCAGAGGTTGCATGGCGTTTTACTTTCCTTCTTATGATGTCTTCAATGAAACCATTGGAGAAGCCGTTGTTGACTAGGACCTGCCTTATGCTACAGAGTTCTTCGTCGACTTGCTTCCATTCAGAGCTGTGGCTGAGAGCACGGTCGACATAAGCTTTAACAACACTCCTCTTGTAACTATCTGGGCAGTCACTGTTGGCATTTAGGCACAATCCTATGTTTGTTTCCTTAGTGTAGACTGCAGTGTGGAAACCTCCGCTCTTTTCCATGACTGTTACTTCTAGAAAGGGCAGCTTCCCATCCTTCTCCATCTCGTAAGTGAAACGTAACACAGAATTCTGCTCAAACGCCTCTTTCAGCTCCTGCAGATGTCTGACATCAGGTACCTGTGTAAAAATGTCAACATACCTGCAGTATATGGCCGGTTTCAAGTTCAAGTCGACTAAGACTTTTTCCTCGATAGTACCCATGTAGAAGTTTGCAAACAGGACGCCTAGGGGAGAACCCATAGCGACCCCATCTACTTGCTTATACATGTGCCCATCCGGGCTCAAGAAGGTGCCTCCTTAGTACAAGCTTGGAGTAGTTTCCTCAGGATATTTTCTGGCATGTCAAGGGGAGTACAGGCGGGTCTCGATACACTCGGTCCAATATCATCCCGATTGTTTCATCCACAGGTACGTTGGTGAACAGTGATTCTACGTCCAACGAGGCTCTTATCCCTGTGGCCCGTGTTCCCCGTAGTAAGTCAACAAATTCCTTCGGGGATTTCAGGCTGAAGTTGCACGGGACATAAGGAGTCAGTAAGCCGTTGAGTCGTTTCGCCAGTCTGTACGTTGGTGTGGGTATCTGGCTGATAATTGGCCGAAGTGGGTTCCAGGCTTATGCGTCTTGACGTTTCCATACGCATATCCAGGTTTATATTCTCCAATAATCTTTGGCAGGTGGAGTCCGATTTCTTGGCATTCACAGTTTCAATCAACTTGTTGACCTTTGTTTTCAATTCGGCTGTAGTTGAAATTGAAATTGGAAAACAGCGATTGAAAACAAAGGTAACGTTGATTGAAACTGTGAATGCCAAGAAATCTGGGACTCCACCTGCCAAAGATTATTGGAGATATAAACCTGGATATGCGTATGGAAACGTCAAGACGCATAAGCCTGGAAACCCACTTCGGCCAATTATCAGCCAGATACCCACACCAACGTACAGACTGGCGAGCGAAACGACTCAACGGCTTACTGACTCCTTATGTCCCGCAACTTCAGCCTGAAATCCCCGAAGGAATTTGTTGACTTACTACGGGGAACACGGGCCACAGGGATAAGAGCCTCGTTGGACGTAGAATCACTGTCACCAACGTACCTGTGGATGAAACAATCGGGATGATATTGGACCGAGTGTATCGAGACCCGGCCTGTACTCCCCTTGACGTGCCAGAAAATATCCTGAGGAAACTACTCCAAGCTTGTACTAAGGAGGCACCCTTCTTGAGCCCGGATGGGCACATGTATAAGCAAGTAGATGGGGTCGCTATGGGTTCTCCCCTAGGCGTCCTGTTTGCAAACTTCTACATGGGTACTATCGAGGAAAAAGTCTTAGTCGACTTGAACTTGAAACCGGCCATATACTGCAGGTATGTTGACGACATTTTTACACAGGTACCTGATGTCAGACATCTGCAGGAGCTGAAAGAGGCGTTTGAGCAGAATTCTGTGTTACGTTTCACTTACGAGATGGAGAAGGATGGGAAGCTGCCCTTTCTAGATGTAACAGTCATGGAAAGGAGCGGAGGTTTCCACACTGCAGTCTACACTAAGGAAACAAACATAGGATTGTGCCTAAATGCCAACAGTGACTGCCCAGATAGGTACAAGAGGAGTGTTGTTAACGCTTATGTCGACCGTGCTCTCAGCCACAGCTCAGAATGGAAGCAAGTCGACGAAGAACTCTGTAGGGTAAGGCAGGTCTAGTCAACAACGGCTTCTCCAATGGTTTCATTGAAGACATCATAAGAAGGAAAGTAAAACGCCATGCAACCTCTGAAGAGACAACTAATACAACACCTATACCCCCTATTAGACTATTTTACAGGAACTTCTTCTCCACAGCTCATAAAACGGAGGAAAGGGTCCTGAAAGATATTGTTAATAGAAATGTTATCCCTACAGACAAAAATCAGAAGATACAACTAACGATTTACTATAAAACCAGAAAACTGCCAACCTACTCATGAGAAACTCTCCAGACACAAAGCAGAACGCTTTGAAAGAGACAAACGTCGTCTATGCCTTCAAATGTCCTCTTGGGGACTGTAAGCCCCAAAAACTCAGTATATAGGCAAGACAACAACATCTCTTTCCAGGCGTTTAACAATGCATAAGCAACAGGGCTCATTAAGGAACATATCTCTTCCCACAACCAACCATCACCAGAGAAATCTTAACAAACAACACAGAAATCATCGATAGATACAGTGACAACAGGCGGCTTGACATCTGCGAGGCACTACACATCAAGAAGTCAACACCAGCAATCAACAGCCAATTAACGTACAACTATATTCTACCCACTTCAAGACTCCGCTCCAATATAGAAACATCAAGAAATATGGGCCAATAGGCCTTCTGCAGTTCCATTGGGACCCGCTTCTACTCTACAAATCTATACCCCGTTTTCCAATGTTCTGTGTTTCACCCAACTAATGTATT
>WNGS01005948.1:121196-131284 GCA_020271785.1 Procambarus virginalis
TCCCTCCTTGGGACACAAGTAGTACTTATAGCATCGTACACATCGGGTGCGTCTATCTGGCCGGGATAGCAGTAGGCAATACACACGTCCCCACAGCACTTGGTGTCGTCCACACCGCAGGCCTCGCCGTCGAAGTAAGGCTTGTCACTGGGGCATTCCAAGGGCCCAATAACGATTCTTCCCACTTTCTTCAGCAAATGTAGTGGCTGTTGCAGCTCCTTGGTCTGAGATCGTGTCCAAGTTGCTGTCGTATGTAAGATCGCATGGTGGCAGCCTGCAGGGAGGGTCACATGGCACAGTACCAGTACAGCCCGAGGAGTTGCAGTTGCGTCGAAGGTCGTAGCAGTCGGCAAGGGCAGTGAAGCAGTTGAGGGCATGTTGTCCCCTAAACCAATGTAACACTGAGTACAGTTCAGAGGATCCGCCACTTCATCCAGAGGGTTCTTCCTGTGACAGTCTGGGTCACAGTTTCCAGCAGAGAAGACTGGGTGACGCAGAGCAGGGCCGCCACCTGCAGCAAACACCCGCTATGTTAATGTTCCTGCTGAAACTACCACCGATAAAACATGTTAAAATATATCAAACTTTATCTGGAATTAGAAACAAAATGTATACAAGTCACTAACAAGCGAGCCAGAATTTGTGGAAAGATACTGTTGCTATAGTTGTCAGTTTCGCTATTATTAACTACTCACTATTGTTGTTGTCGTTATCTCGCTTGTCTCTCTCGGTCAGTCGTGTCCGTCCTTTCGGACAAGTCACCCACAAACCGAAGAGTGCTTATTTTAACCAGATCACCCTAGGCGCTTCTGGAAACTTGCGATGGGTTCAACATCACACGTTTAGGGGGATGCGGCTCAAATACGACCTCGTTGTCACGTGCACCACCCACTCGTGCCGCCATGACCCCCCACTCTCCTTATTTGTATGATCTCCTCATGTCCCCTTTTCTGAAATATTACTCTGTACTACCCTGTCCACCCTATGGTTCTTGGTTCTTTCTCTCTCTCTTTCCTTTTCTACTTTGTGAGAAGCCTCACTAGGACAAGTGAAGACACCTGTTACTACACAGATTTAATAACAAAACAGAACATGTACAAAGCATTCACATATAATACAAGGAATAAACCTCTCAACTTTATGATATTATAACTGGTTGCAGATCAAATACATCAGACTCTATTCACTTATGCAACTGGTCACCCCCTTCTGGCTCGCCGCTAAACACTATCCACCTCCCAAGTGGATAAATCTTACAAGATAATACCGCACTATCAGCCCTGCAATATATACATTCAGAGGTTGTATGGCGTTTCACTTTCCTTCTTATGATGTCATAAGAAGGAAATTGAAACGCCATGCAACCTCTGAAGAGACAACTAATACAACATCTATACCCCTATTAGACTATTTTACAGGAACTTCTTCTCCACAGCTCATAAAACGGAGGAAAGGGTCCTGAAAGATATTGTTAACAGAAACGTTATCCCTACAGACAAAGATCAGAAGATACAACTAACGATTTACTATAAAACCAAGAAAACGCCAGCTTACTCATGAGAAACTCTCCAGACACAAAGCAGAACGCTCTAAAAGAGACCAACGTCGTCTATGCCTTCAAATGCCCTCTTGGGGACTGTAAGCCTCAAAAAACTCAGTATATAGGCAAGACAACAACATCTCTTTCCAGGCGTTAACGATGCATAAGCAACAGGGCTCCATTAAGGAACATATAATCTCTTCCCACAACCAAACCATCACCAGAGAAATCTTAGTAGACAACACAGAAATCATCGATAGACACAGCGACAGCAGGCTGCTAGACATCTGCGAGGCACTACACATCAAGAAGTCAACACCAGCAATCAACAGCCAATTAATGCACAACTATATTCTACCTACTTCAAGACTCCGCTCCAATATATATATATATATATATATATATATATATATATATATATATATATATATATATATATATATATATATATATATATATATATATATGTTGGTATGGGACTACACGTGCGTATCAACCCTGGCTAACACCTACATTGACCTCAGTGTTGCACAACCAGGTGGCGCTGCCACCCACAGGGAAGCAGCCAAATCCCGTAAGTATAGAGAACTTGATCACCACTACAATTTTGTCCCCATTGCTTCTGAGACACTCGGCGCCTGGGGTAAAAGTGCTACCAGTTTTTTGAAGGAACTGGGTTCTAGGCTCATTGAAACAACAAGGGACCCTAGAGCTGCCAGCTTTCTTTTCCAGCGCCTCAGCGTGGCGATACAGAGGGGAAATGCGCACTGCATCCAGGGTTCCAGCCCGCCATCTGAGGAGCTGGGGGAACTCGACAACCTATGATAACCATCTTTGTAACCTATATGTAACTCCTTTTTTGTAACACAGTTCAAATAAAGCAAATATATATGTGTACATACAAAAGAATGGGGGTGGTAGGAGAAGAAAATATTAGTGTTCAGTGAGAAACCACAAGGTCTCCTCTGAATACGTTTTATTTTCTTCTCCGAGGCTATGGGTCCCCACATTGGCACCAGAGGTGGTACCCTCACTATATATATATATATATATATATATATATATATATATATATATATATATATATATATATATATATATATATATATATATATATTTATATATATATATTTATTTATATTGTGATGGTAATATCTCTTTCAAGAGAGATTGAGCCTGCTCTTCCCTACATAAAGTTACTCATATACATACAACAATAAGATACTACCTTCAAGATACGTATACCAGTAGCACAAAACGTTTTGACCAGGAGGTAAAACGTACCCTCTACACTCCCTCCTGCCGGCTCGCCACCGTCGTCAACCAGCAAACTACCATTTCCAGCTTGCCTGCTTCTGTTTGGTGACTCGCCGACTGCACACCTGCACCTCAGTGCCCTCTACCTAGCCGATGTCTGGGCTTGAACCAGTCATTGAAGTTAGAATATTCTGCGCTCTCAAGCTGAAAACAACCAACTGATATATGCTCTGTTCATTAGTGGATGTTCTCGGCCAGCGCTATATTCTCGGCATTATTAACTATTTTGTCTAATGTAGTACTATTTATTTTATATTGTGTTCTTGCATTTATCTTGGTTTTTTGATTGCACTGTACATTGCCATGGGATTTGTCTTTATTTTTATTTGTGTTTAAAGTAAATTAAACTTTCATATTTTATATGATTTGTTTTATGTGTCCCTCCATCTTACTTACCACAAGAAACAAGCCAAGCAGTCAACAATATTTTTTTTCTCTAAATGTGATTAGGCATTAACATCAGCCAAAGTAAGGACTGCATTACCATCTACACTTTCCCGTCACATTTAATGGGAGCCTATCCGGGAGCTTCACTCAGGTACTAGTGCTAGAACATCAATTTGTGGTAAGTGTACTTGGCTTTGATACAGTTGCTTTTCAATATTTTCATTACTTCTCATATTTATATGGTGCTGTGTATTTAGGGCATTCCGAGGGTAGCATATATTGAGTGTTTGATAACTTTGGATTGCGTGGTGACTGGAGGCCTCAGTCATTCTCTTAATTGGTCATCCCTCCCTCAGTGCTATTACTCGCGTTTTCCACCTTTTGTCCCTAGGATATATCTCAATTTAAGACAGATCATCATTTTGGTACCCTGGTACTTTGATTCGTCTTCGGGTCAAAGCACCCTATCTTCTGCAATCCGACCAAAGGAGGATACAGAGGGCCATAGTTCCTCTAGCACGGACTACGTTGCTGAGTTGGGACCTCAACAACAGTTCTCGTCACCAGTTGACACGCGAATCCCTACAAGTCAGTCAGAGATGATGATATTTACTTAGGTAGGGAATTAGCTTTCTTTTTTCAGAGCACAAAGTTTGCTAATTCTGTAAGTATCATATTTCATTTAGTAGGAAAACCCTTGCTTCTGTCCTATAGAGACTTGGCAAGGTATGCCTACATTCTTGGACTACCTTATTCACTTTTTAAATAATTAAATGTTTCATTTGTTTTTGAAACTATCAGTTTCATTTATTTTGTAGGATTTTCTTGCCCTTATTCTCTTACATTGAGTACCGGGTACAAGATTTCCTGTGCTTCTGATTGACTAATCATTTACCATACTAATATTAACGTTAATTGTTAAAGATTAATATTCCACAGGTTAGTTACCAGTTGCCACGTCATCCTGTTGCTGACACTTCCAATATCACAAATATATTCATTGTATATTTATTTGTTATTTTCACCATGTTTCGTCTACCAGCATTTCGTAATGATCTAGCAGGTGAAATAGGGAACTTAATTCGTGCCAAGAGGACCGAATTAGAAACTCTTGCACACGAGTATCAACTAGATGTTCCCCATGGAGCCAACAAAAATGACTTGCATAATATAATCTTGGATCACCTCTTAGATGAAGGAACTATAGACTCTGAAGCTCACAAAAACTATTATATTACAGATAAACATGCTCTTGCAGCTATGAAGCTGAAACTCGAACTAGCAAAAATTGAGCGGGAACAACAAAAAAGAAGCTCTACAAATAAGGGAAAGAGAGGCTGCCATAAAAAAAGAAAAACAAGAATGCGAGATGGCCCTTAAAGAACATGAGACTGCCCTGAGGAAAGAAGAACAAGAACGAGAGGCTACCCTACTCCGTGAGCGTGAGCGAGAGCAGCTTGAAGCAAGAAAACGTGACCTAGAGGTACAACGGGAGCACAGTAAACAGCAAGCTGATAGTGCCCTCGAATATCGTCGACAAGAACTCGCTTTGGAAACTACACACCACACTCAGCGCCAACAAGCTACCGCTAGTCTTCCGGTAAGTTTCAATGTCTCCCATGCAAGTAAGTTAATGCAACCATTCGTTGAGACAGAGATCGATGTATTTTTCACCACTTTTGAGACCCTAGCTAAAAAACTTAGCTGGCCTGCAGATCAATGGTCTACCCTTCTCAGAGTGCATCTCACAGGTAGAGCTGTGGTTACTCTCAGTACCTTAGCGTCTGTGAATGACTGCCAGACCCTGAAGCAAGCAGTTTTGGACGCCTACCTTCTCTCCACCGAAAGCTACAGACGAAAATTCCGTGATTATCTAAAGGCAAGTACCACCACCTTTCTAGAATTTGCCAATACAAAGAAAAGATATTTCATGAAATGGCTGGAAGCTGCACATGTCTCTACATTTTCAGAACTCGTTAACCTCATTCTAGTTGAGGAATTCTTGAGACATGTTCCCCCTTCCATTCGTTTATATTTAGCAGACAAAGAAGAAACCGACTACATCAAATGTGCGAAGTCGGCTGACACCTACAGCCTCATCCACCGGCTAACACCAGACCCATCTTCCGGCAAGAAGTGTTGGTATAGTTATGATAAAATGAGTACAGATCAAGGGAGGTCTCAATTGTATTGTAAGTGTTGCAAACTCTATGGACATACCATGGATAAATGTGGGAAAGCTCAATACAAAGGCAATAATGAAACTACTAAACCCAAACCAACTCCTCCTAAGTCCGGTAAGCCTGTGATGAATGTTGGTGTTCCTGTTAATGATCTTTCTCTCTTCAGCAAACACCTGTATCCTGGAACTGTCTCTGCCAACAGTACAGATTCAGAGGGATATTTCAAATTGAAGATCTTGAGGAACACAGTGGCTCTTCAGTCAATAATATTGAAATCGGCTGTGCCTAACATCACCTACACCGGGGAAACCGTCCTTATCACTGACCTCACTGCTACTACTCCGTATCCACTCGCCAGAGTCTACCTGGATTGTCCTTTCGTGACCGGTGAAGTCCAAGACGCCATTAGGGAAAAGCCTTTTCCCATGTCTGGAGTGTAACTTCTCCTGGGCAATGAATTGGCAGAAGATCTGCAACCTTCAAACCTGATCATCATGGACAAACCCCAGGTGTGTTACTCTGTAATGGACAATCCCATCTTTAAGTATGTTCCAGCAGAGGTCCAAGAAAGTGATGAAGTTTCTCCTCCGGTTTTGGTGACTACCCGTGCACAAGCTGCACGCCCGCAACCAGCTGACTCTACTGCTACCGCTGTCCCTCAAGACCCTCAGAATCTACCGCCAAATCTTATTATGTTGGAGTTCCGTAAATAACAGAGGGAGGATCCTTCACCATTATTCTTCCAGGCTGAGACTCAACCTGACAGTATTCCTGGGTTCTTCCTAGAGAATCAGTTGCTCTACTGCAGGGACAGACCCAGTAAACTGGAGGAGGATGACGTTTGGGCAAATGTCGAACAACTAGTGGTTCCCACAAGCCTACGGCCCGATATTCTACACCTGGCCTATGGAGCACTTATGCAGGCGATGAGTCACAATAACGTTGCTAAAGTATGTTGACCAGACCACACACTAGAAGGTGAAGGGACGACGACGTTTCGGTCCGTCCTGGACCATTCTCAAGTCGATTGTGATGAGGAAGTGGAGAGACAGGCAATAAATAGGCAAGCGAGAGCTGATAGTATAGTAATAAGAGCTGCAGAAGGCCTATTGGCCCATACGAGGCAGCTCCTCATCACAATCGACTTGAGAATGGTCCAGGACGGACCGAAACGTCGTCGTCCCTTCACCTTCTTGTGTGTGGTCTGGTCATCATGGAGCCCTTTCTCACTATGGTTTTAACAAAACCTACCACAAAATCAGACAAGACTACTACTGGCCAGGTATGGTTAAAAACGTCAAACAGTACGTCAAAGAGTGTCATACATGTCAGATCAGGTAAACCGAACATCTCTATTCCTAAGGCTCCGTTGACTCCTATCCCAGTGCCTTCGGAACCTTTCCACAGGCTCATCATGGACTGTGTTGGTCCTTTACCCCGGACCAGTTCTGGCAACGCTTATATACTAACTATCCTGTGTCCTACCACCAGATTCCCCATAGCAGTTCCCGTAAAGAACATTACGGCTGCTACTGTGGTGAAACAACTATTGAAGATCTTCACCCAGTATGGATTTCCAAGAGAGGTTCAAAGTGACTGTGGCACCAACTTACCAGTGATCTCTTCAAGAAGACACTGGAAGAGTTCAACATCACACAGGTATTGTCTAGCCCCTATCATCCTGCTTCAAAGGGTTCTCTTGAACGTAGTCATCAAACGATAAAAGCACTCCTAAAGAAATTTTGCAATGAAACCTTAAAAGACTGGGATAAACAACTTAACCTCATCATGTGCATTTTCAGAATCTCCCCAATGAGTCTCTAGGAGTATCTCCTTATGAGATGCTCTACGGACATAATTGCCGTACTCCTCTCAAAGCTTTTAAAGACTCTCTACGTAATGCCACCTTCAGTGACCCTCAGAATGTGCCCCAGTTTCTTCAAAACTTAAAGCACATTCTAGAGAGAGTGCGTAAATTTGCTAATGACAATCTATTGAAAGCTCAGGAGAGGATGAAGACTCATTTTCCAACGCAGCAAAATAAGGAAATTTAAACCAGGAGATTTCGTGTTGGCATATTTTCCTATCCCAGGTTCTCCATTGCAAAATAGTTTTCAGGACCCTACCACATCAAGGAGTGCAGAAACACCACAACTCATTCTTGAGACTCCAGATACGCGGCGGAGAACCCAGTTGTGCCACGTCAACCTCCTAAAGCAGTATCAAGGTACTCCCCCACTGTGCTAGTATCATTATCCACATTTAAAGGTCCATACCTCCACAGTGAGACCTTCCCTGCTTCTCCTCCCGAAAGCACTAACACTGAGTCAGTGCCTTCCAACTCAGAAATCCGTAATGATCTTCCTAAAAATTTACAGGACTATGATAGTGCTCCTTTGCTATGTTCTGATCCCATTCTCGCCTCTCCAGATATCATGAAGCCCTTCCTCATCAAGGTCGACGCCAGTAGTACCGGCATCGGGGGCGTCCTACTGCAACAACGAGGCGAGAAGGTTCTTCCTGTTAGCTACTATAGCTACAAGTTGAAGCCTCACCAGAAGAACTACCTAACTATTGAAAAGGAACTTCTCTCCATCGTCCTGAACTTACAGCACTTTGAATCTTACCTACAAGGTGCTCGGTCTACCACCATCTACTCGGACCACAATCCCCTACGCTTCTTGCAGCAAGCCCAATTCAACAATCAACGACTTCTACGATGGGCTTTGTATCTGCAGAATTTCAACCTGGAGATCTTCTACATCAAGGGTTCTAACAACATCATAGCAAACGCCCTCTCCAGAGTTCTGAGGTAGAGGCAGCTACACATACCACTCTACCATCAGAAGAAGTAACTTGACCCGTAAGAGCAGGCTTCGGGGAGAGTTGTGACGGTAATCTCTTTCAAGAGAGAGTGAGCCTGCTCTTCCCTACATAAAGTTACTCATACATACAACAATAAGATGCTACCTTCAAGATTATATACCAGTAGCACAAAACGTTTTGACCAGGAGGTAAAACGTACCATCCACACTCCCTCCTGTGTTGCTTACCATACATTTATTTCGTAAGTATAATTATAAATGGCACACCTGTGACAGGTAAAACTATGCTTTTCTTGAAACAGCGCCATCTGTTTCATGTAGGCGCAACACACATGCTATACTAATGTTATTATTCCATTTCAATTTTTCTGATTGCATTGATAAATTGAATTTTCATAGATTTTGATTTATTTTCAATTTGATTTATTATTTTGTGTGAATTGCGTTAGAATTGAGCTGTGCTGTTTACTATACCGTTCATTTCGTGTGTATAGTTTTTTCTTCATATTTTCATAACAATTTTGAACTGTTTTTCTTATATTTCAGTGATGGGAACATCAGATCACTTGATGTTCTCAATTTTCTGATGGGAACATCAGACCATCTGGGAAGGCATCGGGCACAGGAAGGGGGAATGGTGGGAATGTCGAGGGAACGGAAGTGAGAGATGGTGGGGAGAACGAGGGGACAAGGGAAGGGGCAATGGTAGGGAAGGACGAAGGGACAGAGGAGTTTGGGATGGTTGGGACGAGGGGATGGCAGAATGGAGAATGGTGGGGAGGACAAAGGGACAGGGGGAGTGGGGCATGGTCGACCGAAGAGGGGATGGGAGTGGGGAATGGTGGGGAGGACGAGGAGATGGGTGAGGGGAATGGTGAGGAGGACTAGAGGATAGGAAATGTTGCTGTGGTTCCTCAATGCACATGCTTTGCTGAGCCACAGCAACGCGTGGCCGGGTACTGCTAATATATAAATATAAATGGAAATAGTCGGTTGTTCAAAATCACTAATCTCCGAAAGTTCTTTACCAATGCATTGAAATTTTCACACAACGTTCAATTCACATTCGAGCGGGTTTTTATATACATACTATATGGATGTAACGTCTGTGATGGGAAAAACATGTTTTTTTTTAAAGCTAGGTTTTTTTTTAAAGTGATGGAAATCTTCGAAACCTCTTTACCGATTGCTTAAAATCTTGACACAACATTGCATTCGAATAGGTGAGTAATTTTATATACCTACTATATACATGTCTCACCTGCGAAGGAAAAACATGCTTTTTTTAAAAGCAGCACCATCTGTAGGACGTATGAAACACACACGCTGTAATCTCCGAAAGTTCTTCACCAATTGCTTTGAAATTGGACAAAACGTTCCTTTCGAATACTTGCCTGTTTTGATATACCTACTATTTAGATGCCACACCTGTGACATGGAAAAAGCATTTTTTAAAACCAGCGCCATCTGTTGCACGTAAGAGCAACATACGATTATAAGATATGTTATGATCCAATTTCAATGTTCCCGATAGCATTGATATATTGAATTTTCATAGATTTTGATTTATTTTCATTTTGATTAGCTATTTTCTGTGACATTGCATGGAATTGATCTGTGTTGTTTACCATACCGTTCATTTCATGGGTATAGCTAATTTGTTTCTTTTTTCATCTTTTCATCCGTTTTTTAATTGTTCTTATTTTTCAGTGCAATTGGTGGTGAAATTGACCTAGGTCATTTGATCGGGCGTTGAATTGAATATTTTGTTAGTATTTTTAGTTTTTGTTTTGAAAACCTGAAAATGGACAACACGTTTATTTCACAGCTGCAAAT
>WNGS01005948.1:132284-145345 GCA_020271785.1 Procambarus virginalis
AATTATTGTTCTATAATTAATATAGCACTTATCTTAGAATGTTTATTGCCAGCATTTGGTAGTTAATGTTTATTGTTTACTGTGCTCATATTCATGCTCGTGTTTAATGATGGATTAATATGATCTTAAATGATATAATTTGATTTACCATATTTTTTGCATATTCGTAGTTAGATTTATACATTTATTAATCCTTAATGAACTAGTGCGAACCACACACTGGTTCCTAGAATATATGAACTTCTAGAAAAACCCCCAATGTTGATATTTGATGCTTTGGCTTTAATTAATAATTACAGTCTTCATTATTTTCCAGTAAATAATCATTGAAATGAGTTCCATAGACCCCCCCCCCCCCCCCCCCCCCCCCCCACTGGTTCTCTGGTGTCATTCTTATAATCAATTTTATTGTTTTCCCTCTTTTCTCAAAAGCGGGTGGGCCTTCGATTTATTTTAAGTATAATAATTAAATAATTATTTCTAAGTTCAAGCCCCAGATACCCAACAGGCTCAGATCGCTGGGGAGGGCAGTCGTCGGGCTGGACACAGTAAGGGAAGGAAGGAAGGGTCGGTGTTGAAGAGCAAAGCTCCTGTGCAGGTCTCAACGGTGGCTGGCTGACCGTCCGTGTGACAGTTGAAGTACTGCTGGTCACACGTCGTGCACTTGGGGAATAATCCTGTTGACGTGCACGTCATGGACTCCTGGGATCCTCTAGATAGAGATGATTCCTTCCCCGGGGACCGTGGGGTCGTTACACAGTGCATTACAAGTGGCGCCGACCACACAGTGACCCAGCTGTACGTCAAAGGTGGACCCTGAAGGGCAGGTATTATGGAACATCTCGTAAGGTAGTCCCACATCTACACACAAGTAGTACTTGGTGCAGTCATAGGGGTCGGGTGCTTCTGTCCCTGCAGCATAGCAGTAGGCAATACACGGGTCGATGCAACACCCGCGCTTGTCCGCGCTGCAGGCCTGCTTCACGCCGTCAAAGTAAGGTTTGTCTGCTGGGCAGTCGAAGGGCCCCAAGAGGTTGCTTCCCAAGCAAATAGAATAGCGGCTGCAATTCGTCCGGTCATAGATCATGTCCAGGTCTTTGGTGCATGTTGAATTGCACGCTGGTAGCATGCAGTTTGGTCTACAAGGTGTGGTACCAGAACAATCTACGGCTGTTGGGTTGAAGGATGAACCAGCTGGACAAAACCCAGGAGCATCCGAGGGCAAGTCGGTCGCCAAACAGAGGTAAAACTGAGTGCAGTTGAGAGGATCTGGTTAATTGGCGGAGGGGAAGGGCCGCTACAGTCTGGCTCGCAGACTCCAGCAGAGTGAGGCCGCAGAGCAGCGCCACCCACCCACGCCACCTGCAGCAGACACCCGCCAGGTTAATGCTCCTGCTGAAACTACTACTAATAAAACAATTCTAACATCATTACTAGACTCATAAAAATCACTGATAATATTTACATTGTTCGAGGATACTATTGCAATAGTTGTCAGTGTTATAACAGTTTATGTTGCAATAGTTGTCAATGATATAATAGTTGTCAGTGTTATAATAGTTGTCAGTGTTGTAATAGTCGTCGGTGCTGAAGTATTTGTCTGTGAGAAAATCAGTTGGAGCAATCAGGTGACTCGAACCAGACTTAGTAATAATTAACAGGACATTACACTGCCTTACACATTAATTCCTCCTCTCCACAAACTAGGTCCAAACTAGAAGGGGTCCATAATTTGTATATCATTATTGTTTCTTTACCATTTTTTGACAGATGACATGATTTTGACCGTCGAATATTTTGTAAACAAAATTAGGCAAATAGACGTCATGATTTTTCAGCTATTTGAAAGATAGTACGATAGGTGCAAGTTCTTTTGTCGAGATATCCAGGCGCCAGTAACCAGTTGATGGCTTGCCATAACCCGAAGCGGACGTGCTATGCTGGAGCTCCTTATATAGGGAGCATATAAGAACTAACTGACCACATAAGAACATAAGAATGAAGGTAACTGCAGAAGGCCTATTGTCCCATACGAGGCAGCTCTTATTTATAATTAACCAATCCCACTCATATACATGTCCAACTCAAGGTTGAAACAATCAAGGGACCCCACCTCAAGCACGTTACGCGGTTGCATGCACTTTTTGTTATTTTTAGTAACATTTCTCTAGCTGGTGGACCTCATCCTGCCACTGTATCGGGCTATTTTATGTAGATACTGTGAAGTGGAACTTGTGAGTTGATGCCGTGAGTAGTATGTGTCTGTTATTATGAAGTGAGTCGTTATGGAGTGAGTAAAATTGGGCCAATAGTTTGAGAGTAAAGATGATCTCCGGAGACTAGGATGGTTTAGTGATTAGGATTGGGTAGACCAGAGGGTAAGTCGGTCTAGGATTGAGAATAGGCTTAATTATTGAATAGATAATATATATATATATAATATATAATATATATAATATATATAATATAATATATATATATATTACTCATATTACTCATTACTATAATATTACTCATATTATAACAATTATATAATATATAATTGAATAGATAATATAATTATATAATATAATAGATATTAAGTAGTGTTTTACTCACCCAAATCGTGTGTGTTTTCCCCTGTCAATGTGGAAGTCTCGAGTAAAATCATAATATGACAATGATTAATTGAGATGAGAACTATCTATGAATATAGTGAAATACTGAAATATACATGATGATATATTGAAACATAGTTAAAGCAAGAATTTTATGAATACCTATTATATTATATATTTATTCTTTCATAAAATACATATTTATTAAATTACAGGCAAATAAGTATTTATATTTAACCTGATGGGCCCATGGACGAAATCTTGGTGGCAACAGGTTATATAGTAGAGAAAACATGACATATATACGGTTTACATAATGCTACGAGTGCTCCGTCGTCACCTGCCCAACCACTTGGGCTGGACGATGGCCTGCTTCATGCAGGTCGGCGTTCAATCCCTGACCGTCCAAGTGGTTGGGGCACCATTCCTCTTCTTCTCCCCCGTCCCATCCCAAATCCTTTTCTGACCCCATGCAAGTGCTATATAGTCGTAATGACTTGGCACTTTCTCCTGATAGTTCCGTCATCACCTTGCGCTGGTGGGGATCCTCTTATGGGTTCGAGTCCTCTTAAGTCACGATTGAGATGAGGGGAACAACTCTCTTATGTCGTCACAAAACCGACCCCGGGATCCACAGAGTACTTACGTGTCACATTTATAAGATATCTTAATCACTAGATTATAGCGAGTTGGCGTATAATTACTCAATACTTTACGAGCTGCATAGCATTACAAGGTCATCCATAGTAATATCCTTGGGCTCAGGTTGACATTAAAGTGCTTAATAGCTCGTAAACTCTTTAGAAAATAGAAACTAAGTTGTCAAGATTGAGGTTACCTTTCCTTGAGGTTACCTTGAGGTGCTTCCGGGGCTTAGCGTCTTTGCGGCCCGGTCGTCGACCAGGCCTCCTCGTTGCTGTACTGGTCAACCAGGCTGTTGGACGCAGCTGCTCTCAGCCTGACGTACAAATCACAGCCTGGTTGATCAGGTATCTTTTGGAGGTGCTTATCCAGTTCTCTCTTGATCACTGTGAGGGGTCGGCCAGTTATGCCCCTTATGTGTAGTGGAAGCGTGTTGAACAGTCTCGGGCCTCTGATGTTGATAGAGTTCTCTCAGAGTACCTGTTGCACCTCTTCTTTTCAACGGTGGTAGGTAAGAGGTACAACTCTCTTAAGTGGACACGAAAAAGCTTTACGTAGCCTGGTACCGATCTGTAAACGAGCCATTTCTTGCACCATGCATGACAATGCAAAATATATGCAAATTACATTTTACTAAAAATCTCATAAAATTTTTAAATTTAATTATTCCATTAGTATACAAAATTAAGAAGTAAGTAAGTAAGTAATTATCAAAAAGAAGGCACCAAACCAGGAAGGCTATGTAGCACCATCATATGTGTGGGATAATCAGAGGGCGCTAAATATCACCAAGGATGCCAATACGAGAACAGAAACGCATAAGGCGAACAATATCAAAAGTATCCGAGTCACCAAGAATACTGTCGAGAGACAAGCAACAGCGGGGGATGGTCGGAAAACAAGACACACGCTCGTCCTGGAAGTCAGGACATTCAACAAGGATATGCACGACTGTAAGAGGGACAATGCAATTAGGACAATAAGGAGCAGGGCGGCACTCCATCAAGTGACCATGAGTTAAGCGAGTATAGCTAATATGCAACCTCACCAGAGCCGTTTCCCATCGCCGGTTACGGTGGTAGGAGGACGGCCACGAGGACACAACTGTTAAGAGAACGTAGTTTGTTACCAGTAACAGACGACCAACAAACCTGCCAATGGGTAAGGATGGAGGAATGGATAACCGGGTAAAAGTCGGAATAAGAAATACCTTTATGAGAGATGGGACAAGAGCGGACAGCCTCCCTGGCGGCAGCATCTGCACGCTCATTTAAAGAGACACCAATATGGCTGGGAACCCAACAAAACTCAACCGACTTAAATTTACTGTGAACAAGAAACAGCCAATGCTGAATCTCGACAACCACTGGATGAACCGGATTAAAGGACCCGAGAGCCATGAAGGCACTACGAGAGTCAACAACAACTACAAAGAAAGATTGACAACGAGAGAGCAGGAGACGAAGAGCATAGAGAATAGCATAAAGCTCCGCTGTAAAGATGCTGGTCTCCGGAGGTAAGCCACACATATAAGTGTGATCAGGAAAAACAACAGAGTAGCCAACACCGACCGCAGACTTAGACCCATCGGTGAAGACAGAAACGGAGTGGGAGTGAGAAGAAAAGTGCTCATGGAAAAGGCGTTTTAGAACTGTAGGAGGGGTAAAAGCTTTAGTGACGCGGGTCAAGGATGTACAAAACTGCGGATGGGGGACTCTCCACGGGGGCAAAGAAGGAACAACATGAGGAGAAATATTAGAAATACGAACGGAAAGAGAATCCTGTAAGCGAGATAACCG
Source organism: Procambarus virginalis (assembly GCA_020271785.1). NCBI lineage: Eukaryota > Metazoa > Arthropoda > Malacostraca > Decapoda > Cambaridae > Procambarus > Procambarus virginalis. The sequence goes on from WNGS01005948.1 coordinate 137,323, forward strand.
GACAGAAAGAGGGAGGTGGTGAAGAGGAACAGGAACCGCAGGAGGGGCAAAAGTTAAAGCACGACAGAGGCGAGAGGAAGGATGTTGCAAGGACCGCACAAGATAGCGAAGATAGTAGCGATCACGACGGTCTCGGAGAGATAGGAAGCCAGTGTCAGTGTCAACATACAAGCTGAGGACGGGAGTCGAACGAAAGGCACCAGAACTGAGGCGCAACCCAGTATGTTGCAAAGCATCAAGACGGCGAAGAGTAGAAGGAGAAGCAGACGAGTAAGCAGGGCAACCATAATCGAGCTTAGACAGGACGAGAGAGGAATGTAAAGCAAGGAGAGTGCGCCTATCCGCTCCAAAAGAAGTATAGGACAATACCCGAAGGAGGGTAAGGGCCTTAGAGCACTCAACACGGAGGTAAGAGATATGGGGAGACCAAGACAAACGAGTGTTAAAGAATAACCCCAAAAGCTTCGCGGAATCTTTGTACTCAAGGGGATGACCATAAAGTGACAAAGAGGGACGAAGAACGACCCGTTTCCGAGTAAAAGTCATGGCACAAGTCTTAGTAGTAGAGAACTTGAAGCCATGATCGGTGGCCCAAGACGACACGGCATCAATCGCAAGTTGAAGCCGGCGTTGAAAGAGAGGCAAATCATCACCCTGACAGCAAAGGGTAAGATCATCGACATAGAGAGCGGAGAAGACGCCTGAAGGAAGAGAGGAAAGAAGACCATTGAGGACAACCAGAAAAAGAGTAGTGCTCAGAACACTACCCTGAGGCACACCTTCGTATTGCTGAAAAGAGGCAGAGAGAGCGGTACCAAGCCTCACCCCAAAGGAACGACGAGAGAGGAAGCTGTGGAGAAAGAGAGGGAGATGACCACGAAGGCCAAAAGAATGAAGCTGGGATTGAATATGATATCGCCAAGTGGTGTCGTAAGCCTTTTCCAGGTCAAAAAGGACGGCAACAACAGAGGTCTTCGCAGCAAAAGCAGTACGAATATAGACCTCCAAGTTCACCAGGACATCTGCTGTGCTGCGGCACTTGCGGAAACCAAATTGAGAAGGGGGAGAGGAGGTGATGGTGTTCCAGGAACCACATCAGATGAACGGTCAACTAAGGGGTCATGCATCCGACGTGCGGGCGAGCGCGCGGTGACACTTAAATAAGCATACTCGTTTCAGCTTTCTCACCTTAATTCTCGTACTACGTCGCTCGTTTTGGTATCATTGTGTTTGCAATTAAATTCCCTACAGGTGTGTTAAATATAATGTCCAAAAACCTGGCGTGACTCCCAACAGCAAAGCCTAAAGTCGGCAAAAGTTACCCGTGAGCGCACAAAATCAGTAAAATGTTCATACTCGTTAAATTTTTCTCACCTTAATTCTCGCGCTACGTCGCTCGTTTTGGTATCATTGTGTTCGCAATTAAATTCCCTACAGACGTGTATGGATATAATGTACAAAAGCTTGGAGTGCCTCCCCGCAGAATAGCCTAAAGTTACCCGTGAACGAGCGCCAATTTGTACACTGCAACCTAATGTGTATACTCGTTCTGTTCGATAACATCAATTTTCGTGTTACGCCTTTCATTTTGGTAGCAAATTGTTCACAATAAAAAGGCGCGTTTTTTAAAACTAGTCCCATAATAATAGAGCAATAACTGGAATTTTAACAAATATTTTAATTCTGGAAGCTCATCAACACAAAATTATTTGTATCTTTCCAGTGTTCTGACATAAATTTTTGTGTTACATCTTTCATTTTGGTATCAAATTGTTCGCGGCGTAAAGGCGCGCATTTTAAAACTAATCCCAACATAATAGCACAATAAATAGAATTTTAACATATATTTTAAAATTTTGACCAAAAACCTATTTATAATCATATAAGTGTTCGGACATCAAGTTTCATGTTACAGCTTTCATTTTGGTATCAAATTGTGCGTATTCTAAAGCCGTTTATTTTGATACTATCCCGAGGTCGATTGGATAAAAAATGAATTTTATACAAATATTTTTGTAGTGGGACGCAAGTTCGGTCCAAAGTCAGGACTCGGGAGAAAAATAATGGACGCGAGTCCTGTCCAAAGTGACCGATAGTGCTAACCATACGTTCAAAGAGTTTGCAGACACACCTTGTGAGCGCAATAGGGCGAAAGTCCTTAGGGGATGTTTCCAGAGACACTGGTTTGCGAACAGGGAGGACAACGCCATCCAGCCAGTCCTCAGGGACTGAAGACGACTCCCAGATCCGATTATACAGACGCAGTACATACTGAGACGTGCACGGAGGGAGATGGCGAAGTATCTCATAATGAATAGAACGCCATAGTTATAATAAATGATGCAATGTTTTTGCAAACTCGTCATTTTGACATAAAGTGAAGAAAGCAGTTAACGTTGTAGCCGGTGGATTCATAGCTGATTGTTCAACCCGTCCTCGCAAATTCGTATAGTCAATATTGACTTATTAGTTACGTGCATAGGTGACATACTAAACATAATAGTTTCCCTTGAAAATCTTCATAGAAAACACCAACCTTACCTAACCTACTTAGTATGTTAAAATAAGAATCTTATAGCTTCGTAATTACAATTGTTACTTAACCTATTATAGGTATAGGTTAGGTAATAATTGTAATTACGAAGCAATAAGATTCTTATCTTAACATACTTAGTAGGTTAGGTAAGGTCCGTGTTTTCTATGAAGATTTTCAAGGGAAACTATTTTGTTAAGTATGTTACCTATGTACTTATTTAATAAGTCAATATTGACTATATGAATTTGCGAGGATGGGTTGGATTGTTGCACATTTGCAGCTGTGAAATAAACGTGTTGTCCATTTTCAGGTTTTCAAAAAAAACTAAAAATACTAACAAAATAGTTCAATTCAAACGCCGATCAAACGACACAGGTCAATTTCACCACCAATTGCACTGAAAAATAAGAAGAAAAGTTAAAAAACGGAATAAAAAAGATAAAAAAAGAAATAAATTAGCTATACCCATGAAATGAACAGTATGGTAAACAACACAGATCAATTCCAATGCAATGTCACAGAAAATAGCTAAATCAAAATTAAAATATATCAAAATCTATGAAAGTTCAATATATCAATGCAATCGGGAACATTGAAATTGGATCATAACATATCTTATATATCGTATGTTGCTCTTGCGTGCAACAGATGGCACTGTTATTTTAAAAAATGCATGTTTTTACCTGTCACAGGTGTGGCATCTAAATAGTACGTATATCAAAAAAGGCAAGTATTCGAAAGGAACGTTTTGTCAAATTTCAAAGCAATTGGTGAAGAACTTTCGGAGATTACAGCGTGTGTTGTTCATACTTCCTACAGATGGTGCTGCTTTTCCAAAAAAGCATGTTTTTTCCTGTGGCAGGTGAGACATGTTTATAGTAGGTATATAAAATTACTCACCTATTCGAATGCAATGTTGTGTCAAGATTTCTAAGCAATCGGTAAAGAGGTTTCGAAGTTTTCAATCACTTAAAAAAACATAGCTTTAAAAAAAAAACATGTTTTTCCCATCACAGACGTTACATCTATATAGTATGTATATAAAAACCCACTCGAATGCGAATTGAACATTGTGTGAAAATTTCAATGCAATTGGTAAAGAACTTTCGGAGATTAGTGATTTTGAACAAACGAATATTTCCATAAATATTTATATATTAGCAGTACCCGGCCACACGTTGCTGTGGCTCAGCAAAGTATGTTATCTTTAAATTATCTTGAGATGATTTCGGGGCTTTTTAGTGTCCCCGCGGCCCGGTTCTCGACCAGGCCTCCACCCCCAGGAATCAGCCCGTGACAGCTGACTAACACCAGGTACCAATTTTACTGCTAGGTAACAGGGGCATAGGATGAAAGAAACTCTGCCCATTGTTTCTCGCCGGCGCCTGGGATCGAACCCAGGACCACAGGATCACAAGTCCCGCGTGCTGTCCGCTCGGCCGACCGGCTCCCTTGTGCATTGAGGAACCACAGCAACCTTTCCTCTCTCCTAGTCCTCCTCACCATTCCCCCTCACCCATCTCCTCGTCCTCCCCGCCATTCCCCACTCCCCCATCCCCTCTTCGTTGGACCATGCCCCACTCCCCTGTCCCTTTGTCCTCCCCACCATTCTCCATTCCGCCATCCCCTCGTCCCAACCATCCCAAACTCCTCTGTCCCTTTGTCCTTTCCTACCATTGCCCCTTCCCTTGTCCCCTCGTTCTTTCCACCATCTCTCACTTCCGTTCCCTCGACATTCCCACCATTCCCCCTTCCTGTGCCCGATGCCTTCCCAGATGGTCTGATGTTCCCATCAGAAAATTGAGAACATCAAGTGATCTCATGTTCCCATCACTGAAATATAAGAGAAACAGTTCAAAAATGAAATGAAAATATGAAGAAAAAACTATACACACGAAATGAACGGTATAGTAAACAACACAGCTCAATTCTAACGCAATTCACACAAAATAATTAAATCAAAATGAAAATAAATCAAAATCTATAAAAATTCAATTTATCAATGCAATCAGAAACATTGAAATGGAATAATAACATTAGTATAGCATGTGTGTTGCGCCTACATGAAACAGATGGCGCTGTTTTTCAAGAAAAGCATAGTTTTACCTGTCACAGGTGTGCCATTTATAATTATACTTACGAAAAAAATGGTATGGTAAGCAACACAGGAGGGAGTGTGGATGGTACGTTTTAACCCCTGGTCAAACCGTTTTGTGCTACTGCTTGGTATACATATCTTGAAGGTAGCATCTTATTGTTGTATGTATGAGTAACTTTATGTAGCGAAGAGCAGGCTCACTCTCTTGAAAGAGATTACCGTCACAACTCTCCCCCGATGCCTGCTCTTACGGGTCAAGTTACTTCTTCTGATGGAAGAGTGGTATGTGTAGCTGCCTCTACCTCATAGACTCTGGAGAGGGCGTTTGCTATGATGTTGTCAGAACCCTTGATGTAGAAGATCTCCAGGTTGAAATTCTGCAGATACAAAGCCCATCGCAGAAGTCGTTGATTGTTGAATTGGGCTTGCTGCAAGAAGCGTAAGGGATTGTGGTCCGAGTAGATGGTGGTAGACCGAGCACCTTGTAGGTAAGATTCAAAGTGCTGTAAGTTCAGGACGATGGAGAGAAGTTCCTTTTCAATAGTTCTGTAGTTCTTCTGGTGAGGCTTCAACTTGTAGCTATACTAGCTAACAGGAAGAACCTCCTCGCCTCGTTGTTGCAGTAGGACACCCCCGATGCCGGTACTACTGGCGTCGACATTGATGAGGAAGGGCTTCATGATATCTGGAGAGGCAAGAATGGGATCAGAACATAGCAAAGGAGCACCATCATAGTCCTGCTAATTTTTAGGAAGATCATTACGGATTTCTGAGTTGGAAGGCACTGACTCAGTGTTAGTGCTTTCATGAGAAGAAGCAGGGAAGGTCTCACTATGGAGGTATGGACCTTTAAATGTGGATAATGATACTAACACAGTGGGGGGAGTACCTTGATACTGGTTTAGGAGGTTGACGTGGCACAACTGGGTTCTCCGCTGCGTATCTGGAGTCTCAAGAATGTAGTTGTGGTTGTTTCTGCACTCCTTGATGTGGTAGGGTCCTGAAAACTTATTTTGCAATGGAGAACCTGGGATAGGAAAATATGCCAACACGAAGTCTCCTGGTTTAAATTTCCTTATTTTGCTGCGTTGGTCAAAATGAGTCTTCATCCTCTCCTGAGCTTTCAATAGATTGTCATTAGCAAATTTACGCGCTCTCTCTAGAATGTGCTATAAGTTTTGAAGAAACTGGGGCACATTCTGAGGGTCACTGAAAGTGGCATTACGTAGAGAGTCTATAAAAGCTTTAAGAGGTGTACATCACTTACGTCCACTTACGTCCGTAGAGCATCTCATAAGGAGACACTCCTAGAGACTCATTGGGGAGACTTCTGAAAATGCACATGATGAGGTCAAGTTGTTTATCCCAGTCTTTTAAGGTTTCATTGCAAAATTTCTTTAGGAGTGCTTTTATCATTTGATGACTACGTTCAAGAGAACCCTGTGAAGCAGGATGATAGGGGCTAGACAATACCTGTGTGATGTTGAACTCTTCCAGTGTCTTCTTGAAGAGATCACTGGTAAGTTGGTGCCACAGTCACTTTGAACCTCTCTTGGAAATCCATACTGGGTGAAGATCTTCAATAGTTGTTTCACCACAGTAGCAGCCGTAATGTTCTTTACGGGAACTGCTATGGGGAATCTGGTGGTAGGATACAGGATAGTTAGTATATAGACGTTGCCAGAACTGGTCCGGGGTAAAGGACCAACACAGTCTATGCTGAGCCTGTGGAAAGGTTCCGAAGGCACTGGGATAGGAGTCAACAGAGCCTTAGGAATAGAGATGTTAGGTTTACCTGCCAGCTGACATGTATGACACTGTTGCACGTGACGTTTGACGTCTTTAACCATACCTGGCCATAAGTAGTCTTGTCTGATTCCCCGGTAGGTTTTGTTAAACCATAGTGAGAAAGTGCTCCATGGGTCAGGTGTAGAATATCGGGCCGTAGGCTTGTGGGAACCACTAGTTGTTCGACATTTGCCCAATCGTCATCCTCCTTCAGTTTACTGGGTCTGTACCTGCGGTAGAGCAACTGATTCTCTAGGAAGAACCCAGGAATACTGTCAGGTTGAGTCTCAGCCTGGAAGAATAATGGTGTTAATGAAGGATCCTCCCTCTGTAACTTACGGAACTCCAACATAGTAAGATTTGGTGGTAGATTCTGAGGGTCTTGAGGGACAGCGGTAGCAGTAGAGTCAGCTGGTTGTGGGCGTGCAGCTTGTGCACGGGTAGTCACCAAAACCGGAGGAGAAACTTCATCACTTTCTTGGACCTCTGCTGGAACATACTTAAAAATGGGATTGTCCATTACAGAGTAACACACCTGGGGTTTGTCCATGATGATCAGGTTGGACGTTTGCAGATCTTCTGCCAATTCATTGCCCAGGAGAAGTTGCACTCCAGACATGGGAAAAGACTTTTCCCTGATGGCGTCTTGGACTTTACCGGTCACGAAAGGACAATCCAGGTGGACTCTGGCGAGTGGATACGGAGTGGTAGCAGTGAGGTCAGTGATAAGGACGGTTTCCCCGGTGTAGATGATGTTAGGCACAGCCGATTTCAATATTATTGACTGAAGAGCCGCTGTGTCCCTCAAGATCTTCAATTTGAAACATCCCTCCGAATCTGTCCCGTTGGCAGAGACAGTTCCAGGATACAGGTGTTTGCTGAAGAGAGAAAGATCATTAGCAGGAACACCAACATTCATCACAGGCTTACCGGACTTAGGAGGAGTTGGTTTGGGTTTAGTAGTTTCATTATTGCCTTTGTATTGAGCTTTACCACATTTATCGATGGTATGTCCATAGAGTTTGCAACACTTACAATACAATTGAGAGCTCGCTTGATCTGTACTCATTTTATCATAACTAAACCAAGACTTCTTACCGGAAGGTGGGTCTGGTGTTAGCCGGCGGATGAGGCTGTAGGTGTCAGCCGACTTCGCACATTTGATGTAGTTGGTTTCTTCTTTGTCTGCTAAATATAAACGAATGGAAGGGGGGAACACATCTCAAGAATTCCTCAACTAGAATGAGGTTGACGAGTTTTGAAAATGTAGAGACATGTGCAGCTTCCAGCCATTTCATGAAATATCTTTCTTTGTATTGGCAAATTCTAGAAAGGTGGTGGTACTTGCCATTAGATAATCACGGAATTTTCGTCTGTAGCTTTCGGTGGAGAGAAGGTAGGCTTCCAAAACTGCTTGCTTCAGGGTCTGGTAGTCATTCACAGACGCTAAGGTACTGAGAGTAACCACAGCTTTACCTGTGAGATGCACTCTGAGAAGGGTAGACCATTGATCTGCAGGCCAGCTAAGTTTTTTAGCTAGGGTCTCAAAAGTGGTGAAAAATACATCGATCTCTGTCTCAACGAATGGTTGCATTAACTTA
>WNGS01005950.1:0-16606 GCA_020271785.1 Procambarus virginalis
CCTAAAGGTGAAGGAAATAATGACTGCCAATCCACAAGAGGTTGACATAATAGCACTAGAGATCTGCCATGAAGATGATAAACTAATGGTCATAAATGCATATAGTCCACCACCAAGCAGCACATGGTCAAAGGAGGAGCTAGATAGTAAACGAGAAGGTCTTATAACAATAATGAGAGAGATTATAGCGAGAGCGGATAACAATAGGTCGACTGTTGATAGTTGGTGACTTCAACTTGAAATCCATAGACTGGGAAGCATATGAAGCTAAAACAGAAGATTTTTGGACCTGTAAATTTGTAGACCTCATCCTGGAAACATTCTTGTATCAACATGTTAAACAAGCTACGAGGATGAGGGAAGGGGACGTTCCCTCCATGCTAGATTGATATTTACCAGGAAGGAGGAAGAAGTATTTGACATTCAGTACCTTCCTCCCTTGGGTAAAAGTGACCATGTCTTTGGGAATAAAGTATGCAATGTGTTATAATCTGGAAGAAAATAAGGAGGATGAGGCAGTTGAAAAACCTGACTTCAAGAGAGGACATTATGGCAACCTTAGAAATTTTTTAGTGAGTATAATTGGACAGACTTGTTGCTAGGCAAGGAAGTGAATGAGATGTATGTCAAGTTTTGTGAAATATATGATAAAGGCACAAACAAATTTATACCAAAACAGAGATGCAGAACTAGGAAACAGGATTGGTTCAATAGGAATTGCGAGAGGGCCAGAGACCAAAAGACACAAAAATGGAATCAATACAGGAAGAGGCCAAACCCCCAAACATACAAACGATACAAAGATGCAAGAAACAACTACACAGCAGTGAGGAGAGAGGCAGAAAGAAATTTTGAAAAAGGGATTGCAGACAAATGTAAAACAGAACCAGGTCTATTCTACAAATTCATAAACAACAAATTGCAGGTAAAGGATAATATTCAGAGGTTGATAATGGGAAATAGATTCACGGAAAATGAAAAGGAAATGTGTGAAACACTAAACGAAAAGTTCCAAAGTGTGTTTGTACAAAATGAAATCTTTAGGGAACCAGACACAATAAGAATTCCAGAGAACAACATAGAGCACATAGAGGTGACTAGAGACGAAGTGGAAAAAATGCTCAAGGAGCTAAGTAAGAACAAGGCAGTTGGTCCAGATGGAGTTTCACCATGGGTTCTGAGAGAGTGTGCACCTGAGCTCAGCATTCCACTTCAGCTGATTTTTCAGGCATCCCTGTTTACAGGAGTTGTAGCTGATGTGTGGAAAAAGGCTAACATAGTTCCAATCTACAAAAGTGGAAGCAGGGAAGACCCCCTTAATTATAGACCTGTATCATTGACAAGTGTAATAGTCAAAATATTGGAAAAAATAATTAAAACTAAATGGGTAGAACACCTGGAGAGAAATGATATAATATCAGACCGACAGTATGGTTTTCGATCTGGAAGATCCTGTGTAACGAACTTACTCAGTTTTTATGATCGAGCAACAGAGATTTTACAGGAAAGAGATGGTTGGGTTGACTGCATCTATCTGGACCTAAAAAAGGCTTTCGACAGAGTTCCCCATAAGAGGTTGTTCTGGAAACTGGAACATATTGGAGGGGTGACGGGTAAGCTACTAACATGGATGAAAAATTTCCTAACTGACAGAAAAATGAGGGCCGTAATCAGAGGCAAGGTATCGGATTGGAGGAATGTCACGAGTGGAGTACCACAGGGTTCAGTTCTTGCACCGGTAATGTTCATTGTCTACATAAACGATCTACCAGAGGGATTACAGAATTACATGAACATGTTTGCTGATGATGCTAAGTTAATAGGGAAGATAAGAAACCTAGATGATTGTCATGCCCTTCAAGAAGACCTGGACAAAATAAGTATTTGGAGCAACACTTGGCAAATGGAATTTAATGTGAATAAATGCCATGTTATGGAATGTGGAATTGGTGAACATAGACCCCACACAACCTATAAATTATGTGAGAAATCTTTAAAGAATTCTGATAAAGAAAGGGATCTAGGGGTGGTTTTAGATAGAAAACTGTCACCTGAGGACCACATCAAGAACATTGTGCGAGGAGCCTATGCTACACTTTCTAACCTAAGAATTGCTTTTAAATACATGGATGGAGAAATACTAAAGAAATTGTTCACGACTTTTATTAGACCAAAGCTGGAATATGCAGCGGTTGTATGGTGCCCTTATCTTAAGAAGCACATCAACAAACTGGAAAAGGTGCAACGACATGCCACTAAGTGGCTCCCAGAAATGAAGGACAAGAGCTATGAGGAGAGGTTAGAGGCATTAAATATGCAAAAACTAGAAGATAGAAGAAAAAGAGGCGATATGATCACTACGTACAAAATAGTAACAGGAATTGATAAAATCGACAGGGAAGATTTCCTGAGACCTGGAACTTCAAGAACAAGAGGTCATAGATTTAAACTAGCTAAACACAGATGCCGAAGAAACGTAAGAAAATTCACCTTCGCAAATAGAGTGGTAGACGGTTGGAACAAGTTAAGTGAGAAGGTGGTGGAGGCCAAAACCGTCAGTAGTTTCAAAGCGTTATATGACAAAGAGTGCTGGGAAGACGGGACACCACGAGCGTAGCTCTCATCCTGTAACTACACTTAGGTAATTACACTTAGGTAATTACTCCACAGTCAGCTGATCGGCGGCCACCCTCAAGGCCAGACGCACTAATATTTCTCCTCCAACAATATTGGTTGTGGTGTTATTACGCTATATACACACATTATATATAAGTATCAACCTGTTTTATTCACCATACCCTGTACAAATAAGCTGGTATGGTGCCCAAAGACCATAGTTTCCACCAGTAAACAACATGCCAAGTCGTGCAGACGACGCTCCTCTCTCACCAAAATGGCGGCTCCCAACCTACTCCTCTCGCTGTTATCTCACACTATACACACGTTATATGTAAGTATCTACATTTGTGTTCACCATAGCGAACCACTAAGCTGGTATGGTGAGTGCAGTCAATAAATGGTGGCCACACACAGTCAGAAGACGACGCCCACAACCCTCCCTCCACAGCAGTACTCCTCCCTCCATCGAGCACAGCGCTAAATATCTCCACAATCAAGCTGTTATCAGAATCCTGGTCAGTTTTATCAAATTCAGGGGGCTTCAGTAATACTATCACTGCTAAATAATAGCAGTATCACTTATATTTTGGCATTTGTAGGCGATGCTGTGGTCACAAGCTGAACAGCGGTGCTGTGAGCTCGTGCTGCGTGCGCCAGCCTTGGTGGCTGGCGCAATACTGACGCTCTCACTCCCAAGAATGTTGGGCTGGATTTTTTTCTAGGTGGCATCTGGCAACTATCAGTCGTGGCTGTACTATAGCTGCCCCTATCCCAGGCGGGGCATTTAAATTATAGCGCTAGACACGAAATCATATATAAATTTTTAGATGTAAATATATATTTACAGTCTCCGTGGTGTAGTGGTAAGACACTCGCCTGGCGTTCCGCGAGCGCTATGTCATGGGTTCGTATCCTGGCCAGGGAGGATTTACTGGGCGCAATTCCTTAACTGTAGCCTCTGTTTAACGCAACAGTAAAATGTGTACTTGGATGAAAAAACGATTCTTCGCGGCGGGGATCGTATTCCAGGGACCTGCCCGAAACGCTACGCGTACTAGTGGCTGTACAAGAATGTAACAACTCTTGTATATCTCAAAAAAAAAAAAAAAAAAAAAAAAATAAATGACGTGCGCGGTTTCGGTTTTGTCACTGATATCATTTATATATGATATGCGCAGTTTGAGGGTTAAAGGTTAACCCTTGTGTTGCTCAGGGCTAATTAGCATTTGTCACCCACAGGCACATACCAAAAAATAATTATTTTTTCTTCTAAACCTGTTAATTTGTGTTCTCTGCTCATGGGAAAAATAATAAAAAAATCGTAAGTGGCATATATTGCCCTTACGATTATAGGGCAGGGAAGTCTGACAAAAATCAGGCGCTGACTCAGCGTGTGTCCCAGACGGTCTGTTGCTCCCAGCTGTCAGGCAGGAGTGGCCACAGAGAGATAATTACCTAATTATTTAAATGTCTCTGATTGATTTTTCGTATATTTTATATAATAAAATAAGGGAATCAACGCTGTACTCAAAATTATGGTGTGCATATTGTTGATTCAATTATTATGTTCATCAAACAGTGAACAAATAATTTGTCGGTTATTACACTATATACAGAGGTTTATATAAGTATCTGCATGTATTATTCACCATAACGAACCACTAAGTTGGTATTATGAGTCAAAAAGCAACGAGGAGTGACCGCCACACACCAGCCAGTCACTCGTTGCCTCTCACTCCCTCAACTCATCACTCGCCCACATTCTCCTCCCACAATACAGTTTTTGCTTTTATTCACTATATACAGACGTTATATTTAAGTATCTACATGTTTTGTTCACCACAACTGTACAACTAAGCTGATATAGTTAGATCAGGCACTAAGAGATGTCGCTACACACAGTCAGCTGGTGGCTGCCTCCCTCACACATTCAAGGTCAGATGCACTAAAAATTTCACTCCCAACAATACTGTTTGTGGTGTTATTACCCTATATACAGACGTTATATATAAGTATCTACATGTTTTGTTCACCACAACTGTTCAACTAAGCCGGTATAATGCCCAAAGAGCATAGTGGCCATCCCTACCAACATGACAAATCATGCACATGTTGCCACCCCCCATCACCAAAATGGCTTCTTCCCCACATTCCTTTTGCTGTTATTACACTGTATATACACGTTATATACAAGTATCTACATTCATGTTCACCATAACGAACCACTAAGTTGGTATACTGAGTGGCAGTGGTAGCCAGTGGCAGTCCCCCACTGGCTGCTACTTTCTTCCTCCCTCACCTCACCTGACTCGCCACCATTCTCCTCCCACCATACTGTTTTTGCTTTTATATTCAAAATTCAAAACTCAAAAATTCAAATTCAAATGTTTATTCAGGTAAAGTACATACATACAAGAGGTGATACAAAAATTAATAGATTTATAGGTAGAGCTAGTACATACAATACCTAAAGCCACTATTACGCAAAGCGTTTTGGGCAGGAAAAACTTTAAAGACTAAAACTTAATACTAATTGAGATTAAAGTATAAAATGTGTTGAGAAAAAATAAAAAGGGGGGAACATGGCAGAAAAACAGCAAAAATACAATTAGGTCGACAAACAGCATTGTTTAAAAATAACAGACAGGGGTTGACAATATAGGAGTAAGGTAGGTTACAGATTCATACGTTATATATAAGTATCTGCATGTTTTGTTCACCATAGTGAACAACTAAGCTGGTATAGTGAGTCCAGACAGTAACAGGTAGTCACTCAGAGTCAGCAGACAATGCTACCTCCTTCCCCACCAAGATTACTCCTCCCACTACAGCGCTAATTATCACAACAATTCTGCTATTATCAGAATCCTGGTAATTTTTATCACAGTCAGGGGTCTTCTGTAATAATATCATCGCTAAATAATAGCATGGACATATATATTATGGCATTTTTAGGCGATGCTGTGGTCACAAGCTGAACAGCAGTGCTGTGAGCTGCTGCGTGTATCAGGCTTGGTGGCTCACTCAATACTGAGGCCCTCACACCCGGAAATTTGGCCCACGATATTTAAAAAAAAATGCCGACTGTTTACAAGAGCCCTGATGAAGGTGAGGTGAACCCTGTGTATCCGCGGGCCATTTAAATCTTGCGTAGTACTCCAATACATCATATGATGGGATGCGCATTTTATAGCAAGTCACTCAACACATCATATGTGTAGTGTGGTGTGTGGGTAGGGGAAGCACACGTGAGCACAAGCTCTGTGAAAAACACTATATATCTCGGGATATTTCAGTGATACAGGAACTAAACACAGTCAGATATCTCATAAAGTGCGTCTCAACTTATTAACCCCTTAACTGCGTTGCCTCCAAATATGACACCCCCGCAGTGCGCAGGAAATAAATTCTCTGGAAAAAAATTCTTTTTTCTTTTTAAAGTGTCAGAAACCCTTCCCTCAGTATGGGTATGTAGAAAAAAAATTGAAATTGTACTTACTTTGGCTGCTATGGGGTCCGTAAGTTGGGGCGTGACGTCATCATTCCCTGTTCGCCTGTGACGTACGCTCCCGGGGCCAGTAGGGCGCCCGGGGCAGGGCGCGCAAGTTGCCGCGAATATATTTTCGTTCATTTTTTTCGCACAGTTCCAAATACATTTTATTTGTTTTTACGTACTAATCCTATGTATAGTGAACACGTACACTATATTATGGCAGTAAAACATCTGTACTGTCCGAAGACACTGTGTTACGTGCATGACACTTGTGTACACATATGCCGCACATATTTACTATGTATCATGCTAATTTATGTATACATACAATCTATTTACACACTACACACTGTCACACACTATATACATTCACCATCAACACACTCAGAACACCTCGAGTGAGAGCAGCCACACCCAGCCAGTCTCCCTCACTCCAACATCTTACTCGCCAACAATACTGTTATAGTTCTTATTACACATGTTCTATATACCTATCTACATGTTTTATTTACCAGAACTATGCAAGTAAGCCGGTACTGTGTCCAAACAGTACAGTACTCACCTAGTTGTACTCACCTAGTTGTGCTTGCGGGGGTTGAGCTCTGGCTCTTTGGTCCCGCCTCTCAACCGTCAATCAACAGGTGTACAGTTTCCTGAGCCTAATGGGCTCTATCATATCTACATTTGAAACTGTGTATGGAGTCAGCCTCCACCACATCGCTTCCTAATGCATTCCATTTGTCAACCACTCTGACACTAAAAAAGTTCTTTCTAATATCTCTGTGGCTCATTTGGGCACTCAGCTTCCACCTGCTTGGTTGGGCACTCATTTGGGCACTCAGCTTCCACCTGCTCAGCTTCCACCTTGGCTTGGTGGCTCACTCAATACTGAGGCCCTCACACCCGGAAATTTGGCCCACGATATTTAAAAAAAAATGCCGACTGTACAGTGGCCACCATACACTGCATGAAAAATCACACAGCAGACAGCAGACGACGCTACGATTACGTCACCTCCCTCACCAAAATAGCTCCTCTCAACATTCTCCTGTTGCTGTTCTTACACTATATACACACACTATATATACCCATGTACATATGTGTTGCCCATAGCGAACCACTAAGCTATTATGGTGAGCAAAACAAGAGTGGCTGCCACACACACACACACAATGAGGCTACCTCAATTCTCGCCCTCCCTCCCTCCCTCACCAAACTTTCCTCCTTCCACAATACTACGCACAATGCTAATTATAACCACAATCCTGCTATTATCACAATCCTGGTCACTAATTCCTGTAAATGAATAATTGACCACACATTTATTTTGAAAAGGAACCTAAGAAATCATTTGAAGATTCCTAGATGGACGAAATAATGCTGTGGTGCTGTGGCTAGCTCTGTGAACATCGTGAACAGCATTGAATCACTGATATTTGAACATTATACCCAGTCATTATCACACTCAGGCTCTTCTATAACACTATCATGGCTAAATGATACAAGTTATATATATATTTTGACATTATTAGGAGATGCTGTGGTCACACGCTGAACAGCAGTGCTGTGCACTCATGCTGCGAGCGCTAGCCTTGGTTGCTTACACACTACTGAGGCTCCCACACCCGGGAATGTGGACCACGATTTTTTTTAAAGATGGCGTCTGTTTACAAGAGCCCTGAGGAAGCTGATGTGAACCCCATGTAGCCGCGGGAGTTTTGAATGGAACGTGAAAAATACAAATACAGGCATACCTCAGTTTAAGAGTTTAATTGGTTCCTGGAGACGACTCGTATTCCGAAAACTCGTATTCTGAAGCTAATTTCCCCATAAGAAATAATGGGAAATGAATTAATCCGTTCCTGACTACCCCAAAAACCCCATATCAAACTAAATTTTTATACCTAATTCATCTAAATAAACCTACAAAACTATGTTCAAGTTATTACTTACCTTGCTGTTGAATGCTGTAGGCGTATGGAAGATGGTGAGGAGGGGGGGAGGAGGAGAGGAGTTACTGTTTGGAAGGGGAGTCCCCTTCCATTATCACATCAGGCAGTGAGGACTTCACTGGTATGCACACACTGGCACATTTTGCCTGCATACCACTAAGACTTGCTTGTCTTACTAAGAATTTCTCTAAAGACACTTGTTTTTCCCTACATTTTAACACTTGTCTGTAGTAAGACATCACATTATCATTTAAAAGGTCAATGCAACAGCCTGCTACAGCTTTATCTGGGTGAGTTTTTTCAACAAAACTTTGCAGTTCTTCCCATACTTCACACATTTTCTTAATCAAGAAGGGACATCCTCTACTGCCTCTACTCACAGCTATTTTCTTAGGTTGAACCTTATCAATGGCTTTCTTGAGACCCATGGTGAGATATATAATAACAAATTGTATAGTCAAATGACCAAACATCCAACAAAACACTGAAAATCCAGGTGAAGAATTGATGTGGGATAGTCACTGGGCGCGAGACAATGGTAAACTGAGGGGTGGAGGGGCGGAGGGGCGACGATCACCGAACCACCACGCGCTAAGTCGGCCTGTACGCGTATCAACAAACTCGTGTCCCGAGGTAACCCTCGCGTTCCGAGACATATTTTCCGAGGAAATCCTGCTCGTCTTCCGAAAAACTCGCATACAGGGACACTCGCATTCCGAGGTACCACTGTACCCGGAGGCGCGTTGCGCAAACCAGACGCGAGCCTGCAGGTGCGTTGCACAGTT
Organism: Procambarus virginalis; assembly: GCA_020271785.1. Taxonomy (NCBI): domain Eukaryota; kingdom Metazoa; phylum Arthropoda; class Malacostraca; order Decapoda; family Cambaridae; genus Procambarus; species Procambarus virginalis. The sequence goes on from WNGS01005950.1 coordinate 8,850, forward strand.
TAAGGGTTAAACAATATACCATAGTGATTGACATCCGACTTTTGTGCTTTAAGGAAATAACAAGTGAATTTCGTGTGGAGTCCACCTCGTGATGTCAGAACCCAGCCCATAGACCCACGTCCCGTGTGCCCACCGTGTGTGTATGCTTACTAGCAAATTGGTTTCCAACAAGTGTAATAGGGGAATGTGGATCGAGAAATTAGTAATAGAGAAAGTGAATACTATTGCAAGTCGGAAATAAAGCAGAAAATCCCTTATTGTAATACAGGCGAATTAATACAGTATCCAATCAATTTAACGGCTTCTTTTATACCGATCTGCCGGTAATAACGACCGGTTTGGGAGATCGGTATCTGAACCCTCATATACCAGTCTGGCGGTCGATATTACCGAAGGTCGGTATTGAGTTTGTTTTGGCATCGGCGGCCCTCACGTGGCAACAGGCCACCGATCTCCAAGGCCTTGAGGGAGGGATGGGAGGCAGTGATTGATGGAGGGAGGCATTGAGGGGGAGAGGCAGGGAGAGTGTTGGGGGTGGTGGTGAGGGTGGCAGGGAGAGTATTGATGGTGGTAGTGAGGGAGGGAGGGAGGGAGTGGGGTGGTGTTGAGGGAGTGTCACCACCCTTGAGTCTAAATATGGTTCTTCACCCAGCAGTGTTAAAGTAATATTAAATCGGCCTTGCCACAAACGTCTAGGGGTAACAACAGTCACTATAAAAAATGGGTGAACAATATATTTGTGCTAAGGGGGACAAAACATAACAATTAAATAGTACGTAAGACAAACAGAAACATTCTTTAACTTGCTTTAACATTAACATAAAACTTCGTAGTAAGCATGAGCACTATCACCAGAACATGAATACGTAAAAGGGAATACATCTAACCAATTATCTAACCAGAGAATTAACTAAAATATCCAACACCAAAGACTGATCTTAACCCATGTCTACCCTCGACCACCGCCTTCACGCTACTGCCGGATTACTGGCTCACCAGGACGGCGTCACCTCCCTAACTATCAGCAGACTATTCAAACTGGGCAACTGCCCACGGAGGAATCATGAGCCTCATAACACGAAACTTCCTACAATACATAGTGCTACACTATATAATCATATAATATACATATAATTTCTCATACTAGATACAATTCCTCATACTAATTAGAGAACAAAACAGTAATGAATGAATCCTACAACGAATGAATGAGAACATAAATGAATCTTTAGCAAGATTCGTGACATCCCTCCCGGCCCCTAAGAAAAAAATGAAATGAACTGCAAGTTGATTTCATTTTTTCGACTGCATGAAATAATCCATGAAAAAATTACAACATAAACATACGGCAACTAAGCAAAGAATTTCACACAAGCAAAATTTACAAAATTTTCAAAATTTACAAAATTTACAAAATGTATATACATCTCATGAATAAAGAACACTACAGATTATGGCACTGCAACAGGAAATCCTCTGGATAAGGCATCAGCAATAACATTTTGCCTCCCAGGAATATGACGAATTACCATATTGAACTCCTGCAGTATCAATGACCATCTAAGTATTCTCTGGTTTTTACACTTCATAGAGTTGATAAATGTCAATGGATTATGATCCGTATATACTACTACTTCATTTCCTGACAAATATGTCTCAAATTTCTTCACTGCCAGTATTAAACAAAGTGCTTCCTTCTCAACTACAGAGTAATTAATTTGTGTCCTGTCAAATTTACGTGAAAAATAATAAACAGGATGTTCTAACCCATCTGGTCCTACTTGGAACAAAACAGCACCTGCTCCTAAATCTGAGGCGTCTATGTGAAGAATAAAAGGTTTATCATACTGTGGACTAGCTAGCACAGGTGAAGTAGAGAGAATTCCTTTCAACTTCTGAAAAGAGTTCTGACACTCCTGCGTCCACTTAAATTTTACCTGTTTCCTTAAAAGATTTGTTATGGGTGCAGCAACAATAGAAAAGTTTTTACAATACCTCCTATAATACGCACACATTCCAATAAATCTTTGCACAGACTTCTTGTTGGTTAGGACTGGGTACTCCACAATTGCCCGAATCTTATCGTGCAATGGGACTATCCTTCCTTGTCCAACCTCATGTCCTAAATACACTATAGTTCCTTTAGCCCAACTACATTTCTTCATATTGACAGTCAAATTAGCATGTTGCAATATACAGAACAATTTCTTTAAACTAGACATATGATCTACCCAACTCTTACTAAAAATCACAATGTCATCCAAATATGCCCTACAGTCTGGCACATCCTTCAACAAAAAATTCATTAATTTCTGAAACGTGGCTGGAGCATTCCTTAACCCAAATGGCATAACATTAAACTCGTAAGCTCCATCAGGAGTGATAAATGCTGTCACTTCCCTGGCAAAATCCGTAAGAGGTATCTGATGATAACCCTTAGACAAGTCTAATTTAGATACAAAGTTGGCATGACCTATAGTATCAACACATTCTTCTAATAAAGGTAACGGATAGACATCAACTACAGTTACCTGGTTGAGTTTTCTATAATCCACTACTAATCTCCACTTGTCTTCCGGTTTTGGTACTAAGAGGCATGGCGAACTCCAGGAACTCTGGCTGGGTCTGATGAACCCATGTCGAAGAAGATAATCAACCTCCTCCTGGATGATACGACGCTTCTCGGGTGTCACTCGATAAGGGTGCAACCGAATTGGAGTCACATTTGTCAGGGTGATATCGTGAGTAATCAGAGAAGTTTGAGTGGGGACCTCCCCAAACAAGCTAGAAGACACCTCCAAAAGGTTCTGGAACTCTGCTCTCTCCTCCTCCTGCAAATGGCTCAATTCTTCCCCGGAACTACTGGAATTAGACAAATAAGCATTACTAACTTCCTCAGCCACACTCGATTCTTCAGGAATTTCCTTTTCAGCAACACAACAAGCCACAATACTAGGCCCACAATAAGCCTTCAATCGGTTTACATGTACACTCATAGTCTGTCGTTTCTGCTTGGGATGGCAGACTTTGTAAGTAACCTCCCCAAGACGTTTGACTACTTGATACGGTCCTGCGAATTTATTAGACATAGACGTACCCATACGAGGCTTCAAGACCAATACCATATCTCCTGGCTCAAAAACTCTGAGTTTGGCCTTGAACCTCTGGTCATGCTTCCGCTTCATTTCCTGTTGTTGTTCACTTAGATGTCGTAAGGCCAACTCCCTCGTTCTGGACAACTTTCTCTTGACATCCGTCAGGTAACGCTCACTCTGCCTGGCTGTAACATCTCCTAACAAATGCTCATATAACATCTTTAAAGGTCCTCTCACCTGATGTCCGAATACAAGCTCGAATGGAGAACAGCCTAGTGCACTGTGCAATCCATCTCTAGCCGCAAATAACACAAATGGCAGATTATCATCCCAATGTCTGGGTGAATCTTCCCCAGTTGCCTTCAACATTTTCTTGAGAGTTTGGTGGAACCGCTCGATTCCCCCCTGACTCTGAGGATGGTAAGGACTTGAAAAATTGTGTTTTATACCAAACATGCTACAGAAATTTTTAAAAGTGGTGGAACAAAAATTACTCCCATTATCGGTTTGAATTACATGGGGCATACCGAATAATGAGAAGAATCGTTTCAACTGCCTTATAATGGTAGAAGCTCTAATATTACGTAAAGCATACGCTTCAGGGAACCTGGTGGTCATACATAAAATTGTAAACATATACATATTTCCGGATTTGGTACGGGGTAAAGGTCCGACACAATCCAGTACCACATGAGTAAAAGGCTCTTCTGGCACTACAATAGGGTATAATGGTGCTCGTGGCACAGTCTGATTTGGCTTACCAACGGTTTGACACACAACACAGTTGTGGCAATATCTGACCACATCTTTTTTAAGTTTAGGCCAATAAAAAAGTTTACAGATCTTATGATACATACTGGTAATGCCTTGATGGCCTCCCATCAGGTCATCATGAGCAGCTTGCAATACTTGCTCCCTATACTCTGTTGGCACAACGAGCTGGGTTTTAAACTCACAATCATCTGATGAGGGAGTTCCTGATGGTCTCCATCGTCTCATCAGACATTGATCCTTGAAATAACAACCCATACTCTCCTCCAAAGTATCAATGGAGTCGGCTGCTTCTGCATAACACTCAGCTAGACTGGGATCAGTACTCTGTAACTTACGCAAGGTCTCGAACTCTCCAACTGGAGCGAGCGGGCGAGGAAGTGGTACCTGGGCCACATCTTCCAGACCATCTGGGTCAGAATAAATTAGGGCTTTGGCACCGGTCTCACTCTCGTCATCCATGTGAGCTATAAATGTATCTTCAAGGTCCACCTCCACCTCCCTGTCTGAAGGGGTCCTGGCCTCTAGAACATCCACCCTGGTAGTAGCAGGACTTACCACATTCTGCTTACCCATGGATCTGGTCACAACACAGGCTGGATAAATGACACCATCATCCTCATCTGGTTGAGCCAGTACTGCATTAGGTTTAGTATACATAACAGGACAATCGGTCCCAATAAATTGACACTTGTCAAAATCATTACCTACAATTATATCAATCCCAGGAATGGGCAACTGCTCACTGACTGCTACAGTGCACCAACCTGGTGTAATAGAAGAATTCAGGTTAACCTTAATTAGTGGTACACTCGGGATATGCCCTCCAAGTCCCTGCAATAACACTACCTCTCCAGTGTCTTCTGTGCTAACATCAGTAAGTACACGGCGAGAAATTACAGACTGGGAAGCACCAGTGTCTCTTAACAACTGAACTGGTTTCCAGGTTCCACTAGTACATAATAGGGTTCCCGAATGTAGGTATGGATCAAAATTAGTCATCCACTTGGGCATGACTGAAGCAACATTGGCATTACTGCTTTGCAAACCCCTACTCATAATTAGACCAGTTGGTCTCAACTCTGGGTGCAAAGCATAACATGAATTTACCACATGACCTCTTCTCCTGCAATGCGTGCAATACCTGCTAGTGGTCGGAATAGCCGTACCCACTGCAGGCTTATTCACTACATTAATTGCGGTTGACAACCCTGTCGGTTGTTTCTCAAATTTAGGCTTTACAGGAGAAGGGTTAAGGGGAGAAGGTGAAGTAGCTGGTCGAGTCTGGAAATCATAATGATTAGATTTAGCCTTGAAATTATTAAGGGGTGCTCTAAAAGGCACTTTAGTAAGTAGTTCATGCTCATCAGTTAGCTTGGCTAATTTATTAAGATCAGTGGTTTGTTTATTTTCAGCCATAAACAAAGCTAATTTCTCTGGTAGACATCCCACTACTTCCTCAAGTACTATGAGGTCTCTCAAAGTCTCAAACTCTGTAATCTTAAGGGCTTTTAACCATCTGTTAAAGTGATTTAATTTTACTCTTACAAAGTCAGAAATAGTCTGGTTATGTGCTCTTTTTAAACTTCTGAATTTTATTCTATGTGCCTCTGGGATCTGCTGGTAGGCATTTAAAATACTTTGTTGAACAAATGTAAAATCGAAAGAAGTCTCAATAGGCAAAGAAGCAAATACCTCTTGAGCTTTACCCTTCAATTGTCCTTGTAAAATGCTAACCCATTGATCAAAAGGCCAGTTCATGCTGACGGCTAATTTCTCAAAATGCAAGAAAAATATTTCTGGATCTTCTTCATTAAACTTAGGCAAATCTACATGTTTACTGTACTTAGAAAAACTATTTGTACTCTGGATTATTACTAGTGTTACCCAAACCTGCCGCAATCCTCTGCTGTTCCAATCTGTTATTATTTTCAGCCATACTCTGCCGAATTTCTAACTGTTTAGTCTGCTGCTCTGTTTGTTTAGTTTGTTGCTCTGCTAGACGTAACTGAACGTCCAACTCAAGGTGTTTTTGCTGGTTCTGCAACTCCAATCTTTCCTTATCTGCTTCCAACCTAGCCATTTCTAATTTAGTCTCCATCTCCAACTTTAAGATTGCCACCTGGTCACTTGACTCTTCTGCCAACTCTTCCAAACACTCCTCGTCACGTCTCTCTTCCTCCACCAAGTGTGTGACAATAACTCTTAACACTTGAGCTTTCAACATTTTTCTGGAAACTGCTATATTCAATTTATCAGCCAGCAATAACAAACCAGACTTCGTTAAGTCTTTAATTTTACCAAGATGTGGCTGCTCTACCAGCTCAACAACCTGATCCTCCATGGTTGGCTCAATAATCACAACTTACTTTGAACAACACTGAAATATATGCTTGGCCCCTGGCACAAGCTGAACACTTACCTCAAATCGTAAAAAGGTTTCACAGCAGCTCAGATTGAAACAATTATCCGTTCACAGGCTTGATTAGGTATCACTAGACAATCACAGAACCTAGGAAGGCAATTGCTATTAATAATTAGCATTGTTAATTTTACAACAGTACAGGGAATTAATCGTTTAAGCATCAATTAAGCACTATCCTGGACAGGCCCCCATATGTCACCACCCTTGAGTCTAAATATGGTTCTTCACCCAGCAGTGTTAAAGTAATATTAAATCGGCCTTGCCACAAACGTCTAGGGGTAACAACAGTCACTATAAAAAACGGGTGAACAATATATTTGTGCTAAGGGGGACAAAACATAACAATTAAATAGTACGTAAGACAAACAGAAACATTCTTTAACTTGCTTTAACATTAACATAAAACTTCGTAGTAAGCATGAGCACTATCACCAGAACATGAATACGTAAAAGGGAATACATCTAACCAATTATCTAACCAAAGAATTAACTAAAATATCCAACACCAAAGACTGATCTTAACCCATGTCTACCCTCGACCACCGCCTTCACGCTACTGCCGGATTACTGGCTCACCAGGACGGCGTCACCTCCCTAACTATCAACAGACTATTCAAACTGGGCAACTGCCCACGGAGGAATCATGAGCCTCGTAACACGAAACTTCCTACAATACATAGTGCTACACTATATAATCATATAATATACATATAATTTCTCATACTAGATACAATTCCTCATACTAATTAGAGAACAAAACAGTAATGAATGAATCCTACAACGAATGAATGAGAACATAAATAAATCTTTAGCAAGATTCGTGACAGGGAGGTAGGGGGAGGGGTGGTGTTGAGGGAGGTAGGGAGAGGGGTGGTGTTGAGGGAGGTAGGGGGGGGTGTGTGTTGAGGGAGGTAGGGAGAGGGGTGGTGTTGAGGGAGGTAGGGAGAGGGGTGGTGTTGAGGGAGGTAGGGAGAGGGGTGGTGTTGAGGGAGGTAGGGAGAGGGTGGTGTTGAGGGAGGTAGGGAGAGGGGTGGTGTTGAGGGAGGAGGTAGGGAGAGGGGTGGTGTTGAGGGAGGTAGGGAGAGGGGTGGTGTTGAGGGAGGTAGGGAGAGGGGTGGTGTTGAGGGAGGTAGGGAGAGGGGTGGTGTTGAGGGAGGTAGGAGAGGGGTGGTGTTGAGGGAGGTAGGGGAGGGGTGGTGTTGAGGGAGGTAGGGAGAGGGGTGGTGTTGAGGGAGGTAGGGAGGGGAGAGGGTGGTGTTGAGGGAGGTAGGGGAGGGGTGGTGTTGAGGGAGGTAGGGGGAGGGTGGTGTTGAGGGAGGTAGGGAGAGGGGTGTGTGAGGGAGGTAGGGAGAGGGGTGGTGTTGAGGGAGGGGAGAGGGGGTGTGTTGAGGGAGGTAGGAGAGGGGTGGTGTTGAGGGAGGTAGGGAGGGGTGGTGTTGAGGGAGGTAGGGAGAGGGGTGGTGAGG